>JBBPCX010069783.1:0-11096 GCA_037974365.1 Hydrocynus forskahlii | reverse complement strand
ATCTGTGTAGGCACACTGTGGGTGTGTGTGTGTGTGTGTGTGTGTGTGTGTGTGTGTGTGTGTGTGTGTGTGTGTGTGTGGGGTAACATTAACAGTGCGTCTTGAGCCTTTAGCCGGCACGTTTCACCCTTCTCTGTGAAGTGTTCCATATTATTAGCCATCCAGTCATGAATGTTTATTGTCAGTACTGTCGGATTGGCTTTTTTTTTCATTTAAGCAGTTTTGATTAGCCTTTTCTTTGACTCAGATCTCACACTATGTGAGCTAAATGAGCACCTGCATCCAGGCAGGACATGACTACACAGAGTGGAAAGAGAAGTTTATGGTGCAGCTGGCAAAAAGCAGTACTGGAGTGAATGAATACAGTATAACATACTGTATTCTAGCACCAGTGTCATGCAAGTTTGCAAAAAATGCAATTATTGATGTAGGGTTAGCAATAAATACACTATATAATAGGATTGCGCAGTACATTGTCTGCTAATTGTTGTTGTAGTATCGGTCTATGCAATACTGATATTGTAAAAGGCTGCAATATGCAAACAAGCCTCTAACCAGTTACAGGTTAAGGTGCGTAACTTGGTGTTTTGATGAAGCGAGGTCTTCATGTAATCCAACTAAAAGTCTAATTTTGAACCATTAAAAGGACTGGCGAATCTGTGTATGAATGGGTGGGGCTAAACTAGTGCTGGGCGGTAAACCGGTTCATACAGAAAACTGGTTTTATTATACTGCGGTATAATAGCCTAAAGAACGTTCAGAAAGTGGCGGAGCTGGAAACTGTTTAAGGGGGGCTTTTTTCATCGCTGTGGGAAGGGAACTTTTTTGAAATGCTCCATGGGAGTGTCGTGACATGTCAGATAAACAGTGTGTGGATTATAGGATGTAAAATATTAAATTTAGGCAGTGCGTTTTTGTGCAATTAATTTCTCAAAAATGCTTTCATATACAGTAATCTTAATATACCTGCTGTTCAGTTCGAGGTCGTCTGATTCTGACGACGTGTGTGGTTCTGTACATCAGTGGGATCAAACGGGACAAAGATAGTTGAAACTAAGGGCTAAATAAAAAGTATGTTTTTATCTCAGCATTTCGAAGAAACATGCATGCGATTAGCGGTTAGCGTGGATACATTGGCGTCAAATATGTATCCACAGAGTGGACACATTAGCAAAAAACATTTTAGACAAGTAATAATTATAAGCACAACTTTGTTTACAGCAGATACCATGGATCAGAGTGCAGCTTGGAGTACTTCACATGGACCCCATTCCAATATAGAACACAGCAAACCGTACAAAGAAAGAAAAACACCAGAGTAAACATTCTAACACACTCCCTGGTTCAGCTCCTGCCCCCTCCCCTCTCTCTCTGTCCTCTGTATTTTCTTCATATTCCAAAGGGAACATGAGCCCTAACACCTGGCAGACGCTCATTCTGGTTTTTAGACTAATTTTCACTGAGTTATATTTGATTTTAGGATTAAAAACTGTGCTAAACAGCTTGTGCGCGCTGCTCCGCTCCTGTGCGCTCTGAGACTCCTGCTTCTCCGCGTCTCTCCCCCTCCTTCTGCACAGGAACTAAAATTCACCCCCAGCTGCATTTTACTTTTATTTTGTATATCACCTAAAATAAAAGAGGATTTGTCTTTTTTGTTTAGTTGCACACGTGTGCAACGCCATCTTTACATCGGCACTAACGGTATTTTTACATGTTTTTTACATTTACATAACTTTATTTGTGTGGGACACAGGAACTCCAGACATGGTTTGGGATGACGTCTGAAGTCTTGTGATTCACAAAAAAATGGTGGAACTTCCATGAAAGGAGTTGCTTTACTTTGCAACGATCATTTATGAAAGATCCATGCCACTGGAGTTGTAATACCATCCTATACCGTGAAACTGGTATAATTTAGAAATTATCATTTTGATTTAAAAAAAAAGTTTTGATTAAAAAAAATTATAAAATGTATGATTTTCATAAGCAATTGTTGGTCATATGCTCAGCTCTAGGCTAAACTGTTGTTTTGCATGTGTTGGTTATTAAGGATGGGGCGAAATACGGATTTTGTGATACATCGCGATATTTCAACTCACAAATGAGTCCCGGTACGCTCTTTCCCTATATCGGTTGTTTAACCACTACCACAGAAGTCCTTCATGAGAATGACAGTAAAGCGGGCAGAAAACACCAGGCAAAGAACTCTCACCAGTTAGAATGGAGTTGTAATTTACATATACAGGGACTGTAGCGTGCCTGTGTGTGTCTGTCTGTATCTGATGGTTTGTATTATCTCCAGCTGAATGCTGTCACTGAATGGTTTAACAGTAACAGGATAGACGGGAAACTGACTCGAAGCCTGAATGAAACTTGTGTTTGAGTTTGAGGTGTTTTTTTTTTTTTTTTGTCACATGAAATGATTTCCTGACTTGAGGAAAAAATGTGGGCGTTTCTTAGCAAACATCCTGTTCCACAACCAATATGAAATCTTCTCAGGTGTCTGTTGGATCTTCCCCAGGTGATGTTTGAGTGTTAACAAATTAATCACGGTGCCCACTGACTCATTGTGCTGTGTCTGTTTTGGGTTTGTTTCTATGATGGAGTGAACTTGTTTGATATTAAAAATGATTTTATCCAAGAATAACTTGCACAGTGTAGACTGAAATATTAAAAGCTTGCTAACAGGTATCTAAAGGGATGGTTTGTGAGAACTTGACTGTAAAAAAAATTATTACCAAAAAAAACCCATATAAATAAAATTGTATTGAATCGAATGATTTGTGACAAAAAAAAGTCTAGTGACTCCAAATGCAGTCAGTCCACCAAAAATTTAACTGGAGGAACAAGACTAATGGTGCTGACGAAGGCTAGAAGTTAAAAGTCACCCAAATCTTCTCTGTAAATACTTCAACAAAGCTCTCTCAAGCGTGCCCCTTAACCTTTAACCAATATTGTAACCTCTCTGTCTGTCTCTCCCTCTGTCTGTCTGTCCACCCCCTTCTCTCTCAGGTGCTGGGCCGCTGTTTCCTGACAGTGATGCAGGTACATTTTCAGTTCCTGTCGCAGGCGCTGCAGAAAGTGCAGCCGGTGGCGCAGTCGTGTCTGGCCGAGGCGCTGGCGCAGGTACAGGAGCGCTGCACGGGCGCTCGAACCCAGAACACTGCCCCAGGACCCCTCAGCGAGCTGGAGGAGGCCACACGGTCGTGGAAAGGAGCGTCAGAGGTACTGAAAATACACCCAGTTAAAGGCTTTTCGCAAATACTGCAATGATTTTGTAAACTTTTGACTAGTTTTAACATGAATGAAACACTATTCAGTAATATGAACACTATTTTTTGAAAGGATAAAAGCTTTGTTCTTTTTTTGTTTTCCTCTAATTGAATAGCTCCTCCATTCACATTTGTGTTAGAGGAAAGTTGGTTCGATTGTAATGTTTCTTCAAGAAGCTTGAGTCTTTTCAGCATTAGTTAATCTTTATGAAATATGATTCTTAAACTCGTTTTATACAGGAATCAATTACGATATGATTCACTGAGTCATTTCTTAAAGAATTGTAATTGTTTCTAATGTAATGTTCATTTAAGAAACGACTCAAAGAATCGCTATATTTGATTGTATTGTGATTTGATGACTCATTCAATCATATAATGAAGTCATATCATATTGCAATCGCATAGATTTATAAAATTATTCTTTGAGTCATTTCTTAAAGAAACGTATTGCTCAGGAAATTAATTACAGTACTCCGTGAATCATAATTGACTTTGGAGAATCAGATTTCATAAAGATAAAATTATGCTGAAAGGACTGAATTTTGATAGTGATCTGATTTGATTTTATGATTTGTGAGTTGTCATTTCTTTAAAAATCATTGCAATCTAATCTATTGATATATGATTAGATCATGATTCTTTAACATATGACTCATGAATCAACTAATGAATCATATTACAATTAATACGTTATGATTCTTTGAGTCATTTCTTAAAGAAACATTACAGTCAAATCGATTACAGAAATACCTAAATTAAATGAATCATACAATTGATTAGATTGATTAGAGAATTTTGATGAAAATGCTTAACTGTAGTATTATTTGATTCAGCGATATGATTCAGTAGTAATTTCTTAAAAAATCATGATCTGATTAAAGTTAGCACATTTACACCCTTCACACAAAAACACACACCGAGTCATGTGATGAGACTCTGTGCTTTTAGCGAATTTTAGCAAATGTTTTGATAGTTTAATTTCATGGAAACACAATATTGGCCGATTTAATTGGAAAGACCAACAGCTGCTCCTTCATTGACCTCCTCACTGTGAGAAGCCTTCCAGACCAGTTTGTGCCTCTTGAGGAGCTTTGATGGACCATTTGTGCCCCTCCAGGGTGTTGAGGAAGTGTGAACAATAGCTGAGATATTTAAGATGACTTGGATGCAAAGTCATCTGTTTCACCCAGTGTTTAATTAGAAATGTGGTTAGGTGTTACTATATCATGATGTGGATATTTTTGAGATGGTCTCTTCAGCACATGCGGTGTGTTCACTAGATGTTGAAATTTGCTGTATTACAGCCTATAATTAGTTTATTATAGCTTTGGCGGTATGAGAGCATGCTGTGAGTATGAGGACATGGTGTTTTTGAAAACTTGGTGGCAGGTTAGGTGTGGAATGTTGCATGTTATTGGTGGTCCAGTCTGCAGTGTTTCTATTCTGAAACTGAGTGACCCATTTGCTGTCTTTGAGACAATTGTCCTGTCTATGGTTCATCCATTGGCTCAGTGACAGCAAAAGGGTCACTCAGCACCAGAATGAGAAACTGTAGTGCACACCTCAGTTTTGTCAAAATCCCCAAATTCCCAGTTTATATTTTTTAATGTGTGTGCAATAGGTTGCTCTGTTAAACACTAAGAGCTAATAATCAGGGATCTACACCAATCAGCCATAACATTAAAACCACCTGCCTAATATTATGTACGTCCCCCTTTTGCCTTGAAAACAGCTCTGACTCCAAAAGACCCCTGAATTTGCTGTGGTATCATGAGCAGCAGATCCTTTTAAGTCCTGTTAAGTTGTGAGGTGGGGCCTCCATAGATCGGACTAGTTCGTCCAGCTTGTACCACAGATGGTCAGTCGAATAGAGATTAAGGGAATTGGGAGGCCACCTTATTCTTTTGTTCCAGCTCAGATGCTCACATGTTTATTGTAGGTGTTTTGGTGGTGGCCTTGTTCAGCATGGGCACTCCGACCGGTCTGCAGCTGCATTCTGACCCCTTCCCATCACAGCCAGCATCGATATTAACCACGATACAAACTGAACCACAATACAAACTGAGTCACAAACCAAGGAGACTGAAAAGTATAAACTATTTCACCCCTACTAATGGTTGAATGCTGCTGAGGGCCAGAAGTAAACGAGATTAATCAAATTTCCCATTTTCTGCCCTTCGTTATTTTCCTCATTAGGATTCCTAGGGGAAAGATACCTTCATCTCATTAAGAGTGCATCAGCAGAGGTTTACCAAGAGATTGTGTGTGTTTTGCAGGCTACAGCCCGTCTGCGGGAACGGGGTCGTGACGGCTGTTTGGCTGGAATTCAGGTGCAGCAGCTCTTCTGCTCACACAGCCCCTCCCTTCCTGAGCACCAGCTCAAAGAGCTCAACCTGAAAATCAACAGCGCCCTGCAGGTGAGCAGCACATCTCCACTGGGCCAGTTAGCAATCCAGACTCAGGGAGTCAGAAAAGTTTCTTTTAGAGAACTAAAGAGCATAGCTCTAGATCAGTGGTCAGGATTAGAACCTGCTGACCCGTGGCGTTCTAACTACAGAACTACTACTCAATGGACTGACTGCCTCGACACACTACCAGTCACTGGGATTTTCTACGTTACTCAATATTTACTAAAAGTACACTCAGTATTCTTTGCTAATGTATACATTTACATTATATCATTTAAGTCCCTTATTAATCAGTAAATGTCTTTTTTTTTTTTATTCCTCACTACTGACCTACAAAAAGCCACCTAATGATAATTATGTAGATCACCAGACTAGTTTTGGATATTTAACGAGCTGTTAGGGCTGTTAGGTGGTGCATTGAAACTAGTGCATTTAAAGTTTAAAATTCTAGACAGTTTTTGTTTGTCTTTTCTTGTTTATAATTCACTCAACAACTTTTTAGTTAATAAAAATTATGCAACAAATGGGTAAGTGGTAAAACATGTGGTGTGAATGCGTATATTTTGGTTAAACTGATAATTATTTTCCTTTTTAAATGTCAAGCTGGTCATATAAGCTTGATCTCTGAGTCAGTTTGCTTTACTTTCCATGTAGTTAATGAATATTATGCCTCACAGTGAAACATATGTGCAGTGTCTTCATTATTATGTGCAAAAGTTTATAATAATATTGTATATTGCTGTTATATGTAGTAACACATTCATTATAGATAACAACTCCAAATCACTATTTTTGTTAACTACTAAATTACTTGCCAGTATTTTTATTTATTTATTCATTGTATTTATATTTACTCTTATTCACCATAGTGTTTTTTTGTATAAAGTATTTAGTAGTTTATTTTCTGGAGAGTTTTATTTTGACTCATCTTTTATATTGTTCTTGTCTTGTCTCTGTGTGACTGAGCAGTCGTAATGTTAATCATTTTCTCTGGGATCAATCAAGTTTTCTGATTCTGATTAAAGGGGTTATTAGCCCTCATAAGTCACACAGCTGGACATTGAGTTTAATTTGTTTGTGCGTGTATGTGCAGGCATACAGGAGTGCACTGGATTCTCTGGGCCACTGCGAGTACGCACTCAAAGGAGGCTTTCATCTGAAACCGAAAGCTGCAGAAGCTGCATTACAGGTAGGTCTTATTGTGGGTCGAGACTAAAGCTGGTTGTTTGTGTTCTGTGAGCTTACTAGGGTTAATGAAAGACACAGACTACACAATAAAAGAAAAGTCATTCAAAGAAAAGACGAATATGATCCCGTAGCTGCAGGATTTTCTGACCCTCAGCTCTTCCAGCTTCATTGACTTTAGTGAAAATCTGTCAGTTTGTGTTTACATGTTTGAATGTTTACTGCTAATGCACTTCTGTGAGTGTGTGTGTGTGTGTGTTTGTGTGTGTGTAGGGCTGCTGCAGTGAGGCTGAGGCCCAGCAGGCAGGCCGGATGCAGACCACCTCTCAGCCGCTCCAGTGCGAATTACCCACAATCCCCCTGCAGATTGGCTCACATTTTCTCAAAGGGGTGTCCTTCAACGAATCGGCTGCCGACAACCTCAAACTGAAAACGGTATGCAGAATTCAAACTGACCATTTTCCTACTTATGTTTGTCCCTTAAAATGAATACTTCAGCTGTTTTATTTTAGAGAAAAGTGATAAACAAGCCCTTTAATATATAGTAAGATATTGTAATCGCAGTGTGTAGCAGTGTATTTGGAATATTCATATTTGGTCCATAGCGTGCAGCCATAGCCTGTAGTTCTGAACAATGTAATCAGAGTTTGACTAGCTTCTAGCAGCTGTAGCTATTTGATTTTCAGAGAAAACATCAACCATCTTTAGTGCTAATAATGTTATGGTGCAGCTATAATTGAGCATTTCTGTCTTAGAAGACAAGATAGCAAGCGATAGGAAGTTAGATTGATTTTGGGACAAAAAAGAAACAGTATATACACTCAGATTCATGTTCTTTATATATCTGGACCTTCAGACAAAAGGGGATTGAATTGAGCCTTTGTTGACATTTTACATGTTGACGTTCTTTTCACTTCCATTCTACTACATGGAATGTTTTCCCCCATAAGGGCTGTGGTTTTTCCTCCGATGACTCATTGCGCTCTGTCTATCATCACACATCACGTTGTAGGTAGGCCGCACCCCCATGTATGTTAAGAATTCAAATGATGTCATGAGTTTGCGGCTGGACTGGATCTTTGAGGTGAAGCCATGGCGTTTAAACCCACATGCGAGACCTTAATCAGAAGTACATCTGACCAGAAGTTCTTCAGAGGTCAGATTAAGACTGTGAATGTGGGCTGAAACATTGAACAATGTACAGATATTTACAATTACAAGTCAGTCTGTTCCATCCGGAGTTTATGTATTTGCAAGAACTCGGTCTGTGCTGCTTCAGATCACTCTCACACACAGCACTCTCTCTCTCTCCCTCCTCTCACACACTCACTCTCTCTCTCACACACACACACACACACACACGCACACGCACACACAGCTCCATCACAACCCTCCCTTGACACACGCACACACCTGATTGCGCTTCTCACACCACGTTTTTTCCACATTATTTTTTAAATGACACCGTTTTGAAAATTCGAGGCCATTTAAAAATAAAAAAACCTATAAATTTCATAAGTTTGAGATGCTAAACGACATGAACCAAAGCTTCCTGTGACATCTGAAGCTCCACCTTCGACCACACTTTTGATGTGCCAGCGTGTCGCTTGGTTTCTGAGGGTTACTATTTAAAAAGGATCTGCATTTTCATTCATTTATGAAAGAGCCCAATTAAACAGGTTTCAGGGGTTCTTCGTTTGCAGTTGTATTGTAATGCAGGGCCTCAAACCAGGCCTCGAGCTCTGATACCTCAGCGAACAGACGACCATGCTGGTTAGCATCACCTTAAGTGATGGGGAGAGGGAGGACCATCCCAGTCACCCAGAGAGAATGAAGCCAATTGTGCTTTCTTAGACTCCCGGGCCATGGAGGGCTGTGGCACCAGCCACTGATGTGTTTATAAGGCCCCGGTTTTCTTTTCCAGGTTGAAAGGGAGCAAAAACAATACTATCAGACTTTAGTGTGCTTTGCTATCTCTCTCTCTCATCAGCTCCTCATATGCAGTGCCCTGCAGTTAACCTGGCAACAGCGCTGCCACTTAATCTCTAATGATGGCAATCTGTATTCTTGTCTGCTCTGACTGATCTCGGAACAGCCCTGGTGTCAGATTTCTAATGATAGTGGTCAGTCACACCCACTCTTACCTGGAGCATCTGAGGATGCAAATCGGAGAGAGAGAACCTGATTGAATTCTGTACATTCCTGTTCTGTCTCGGTCCACTGACCAAACCCTGCCAGTGTTTTCCTGCACCCTTCTGTCCCCTGGAGCAACTACACGCCTTGCATTTTCTCCCCTTCCTGTCCTGCCTTGCCTTGGAAAGTGTTCTAATGTTTTTGTGTTCCACTGATGTCATTTTCCTACCAAGATAAGTTGTTTTATTTTCTGTGGTTTTAGCCAGACCATAACCCATAGCGGCATTATTGAAGTCTTGGCACAAGCTTGTCTAAGGGCTGTAAAGACAAAACTCACATCAGAATCAGAAAACGTACTTTAAACATAATATTTGGAGGATGAACACACAGCAAACTCCCACAGATTAAATGTCTGTTTTAGCCTAATAAAGTCAGCTGTTTTGCTATTGTATGCCTTTTTCTCTGTGATACTTTTTACATTTTTGGTTTCACCTCTTTCTTTTGCCTTGGGCAAAGAATAAAAGGAAAAAAAATTTATGGCAATGTTCACTTATATTTTCAAATCAGATTTTAGCCACTTAAGTCATCACACAGTCTGGAGGCTGTTAAGTTTTAAATGCAATTAAGTTTTTATTTTTACATTTTGATTTAGTTTCAGATGCTAGAAAAAGTAGTTTAGCTTCAGTTTTACTCTTGGTTCTAAGTACCATGGTAAGTTTTTGGTGTAATTCCAAATCGTGTGAATCCTGAAAATTTTGCTATGCTGAACTAACAATAGCAACATCGGCATTATGTTGCACAAAGATATCACCACCCGGGGTGTTTAATATTTGGTATCCACTTCTAGGTCCATCAAGCACAGAGAACACAGTAACGACTGTTTTTATATTTAGCAGCATTTAGTTATTGTAGATCTGTGTGTGTATATATAGATAGATAGATTTATATGTATAGATATATGTAGATAACCGTAGATATATATATATAGATAGTCAGTCTGTGGGCCTTTCTTTTAGTACGCCTGTTTCAGTACGTAGTTTTCCTGCTCGAATCTAATTGACTGAAAAATCACTTACAGCCTGTTTGGATGAAGCCATTTAGTCAGAGCCTTCAGTGCCCTGTAGTTGAATGTACCCAGCATGCCTGATATTTTGGAGTTACGTTTTCCCCGTTTCCCCTTTCCAGCACACCATGCTGCAGCTGTTAAAGGAGGCGTCGGGGCAGAACGGGGTTTCCCTGCGGGACGACTCCCCCGTGACGGAGGTGCTGAATCTCGTGTGCCCCTCCAGCTGGAGAGGAGCCTGCAAAACCGCCGTGCAGCTGCTGTTCGGACAGGCTGGACTTGTGAGTTGCTGAGCCAGCGTTTGCTGCAGATCCCCTCCACCCTGTTTAACCGTTTAAAAAAATGACCTGTTTGTCATGCTTGGTTGTTTACAGATGATTCAGATATAATTACAACCACATTTAGAACTTGTTTTGATATTTAAAAGTGAAAAGATACATCATCTTTGGTGTCCAGAAATATTTTGGTCACAAATAATTTTCATAAATGAGAGTTAAAACAATGAAACTTGACGTTTCCAGGAACACATTTCCTGTTCAATAGGAGTTGCGACGTGTGTGTGTGTGTGTGTCTGACGTGTATGTATGTTGGGCACCGCCTTGCCATGGGGAGTCAGTTTATGAGGATACACCTGTTCTATAAATAACAATACAGCACATCCTGTCCAGCAGGAAAACACCTTCCCTTCCCTCATGCTGGACTGTGTTTCCAGTTCACTGAGGGAGGATGCTGCTGCCTCTCTCAAAGAACAACACGGAAAAATACGAAATTAGCTGTCAAGCAATGAAATCCGTTTCCAGATATGACATGCAGATATAACACACTGTGGGCCCCAAACCTGCAACTCTATTCAGAAGTTTGGAATCACAATTTTCCACAAAATACAACCACTCTCAAAACTAAGGAATCAGAGCATGAGGGACCTTTTGTAGGTACAGAGAACTATCTGATTATGTGAAGAGTCTAAATCCCATTTTAAGAAAAACCCATTGAAAATGGGTGGGGGTGTGGGGGGGGGGGTTTAGTGCTAAT
>JBBPCX010069782.1:0-11096 GCA_037974365.1 Hydrocynus forskahlii | reverse complement strand
CACCCACCCATCAGACTCTATAACTCCTCCCCCTGTCATACACCCACCCATCAGACTCTATAACTCCTCCCCCTGTCATACACCCACCCATCAGACTCTATAACTCCTCCCCCTGTCACCCACCCACCCATCAGACTCTATAACTCCTCCCCATCACTCACCCGCACAATGATCTGTGCCATAACCTGCTGGTACTAAGATGTGCAATTTCTTATTGTGTATAAATTCATTATCAATATGTGCAAAATCATTATTATTATGTGCAAAATCTTGCATAATATCATTACTTATCTTTCATTACTTATCAGACTTAGTATAGAGTGCAATTTCAAACCGCTATTTGTGTTCATTAGCAGATGACTCTTATTTATCATTAGCAGTAACTGTATTTATTTAACTGCAATATTTACATCCACCTCTATTACTGAACACAGCGTTTTGTATATATAGCATAGTGTGTATAGTACTGGTATTTTATGGAGAGTTTTATTTTATTTTGACTTTATGTTCATATTGTTTGTATGTTTACGTCTCTGTGAGATGCAATTTCCTCCGGGATCTGATTCTGATTGGTATATATAAATACTGATGTGCAATACTAATTGTTCCATATGTATTTTATACATGTAGCAAAAAGAAAAAGGCACAGAAAAGAAAAAAAATGCTTTTGGTGCCTCTTAACAGCGACACTCTCTCTCTCTCTGTCACACACTCCCCCCACCCACACACATCCCTCCACCCACACACCTTTGTAAGGTCATAATGTAACACTCCTTCATCTCTCCATCACGGCTGAGCATGTTTTTCCCTGGTTCCACTTCACTGAAGTTTAGTGTTAATTCATTAACAAAATCAATGCACTTTTAATTGCATTCACGTATTCCACTGCCGACAAAATCTAATGGGCTAATGGGAAATGATGTGACCTTTCCGTTTATTTTTTTATTTAAAACGGGAGGGGTTTAATACGTCGCGTGTGCACCTTGTTGGCCAACAGAAGGGCCTCGAAAGCTGACAGCCTACCTCGCTCTTGGACGCTAACCTTGTTTATTTGCGGCGAGGTGCATTAGCATGCTGCTAAACTCTTCAGATACTTCACAACAAATCCACAGTGCACAGCTGGCTGGCTGATGGCCTTTGTGTGCGAGAGCTGGTAGATCTCATGGAGTTTTATGGAGCTCATGAGGTGCGTGTTTAAAGTAGGCATGCACAATAGAATAGAATAGAAAATCTTTACTCCCATTGCAATATACAGAAATAAATGACTAAGAACTAGTAGCACGGATGTGATAAATAAATAGATATACAACTAGAACTATCATTATGCATGAACACACCACAGTACACAGTGTGAACGTCTTTCTCTGCATTTAACCCATTCAACAAATGAAGCAGTGGAGCAGTGTGTGTAGACGGTACCTTGCTCAGGGGTACTTCAGAGGTGCCGCTAGCAAACTCCCTAACCACTAGGCCACCCTTTTGATTTATGATATCTTTGGATAACCTTTGATTTAAGTATCAAAAATAGCAGCAGTCAGTATCAAGAATAAATAATTAAGACACATTAAACAGTATTGAATAATAATACACTGAGTAACATTCACATTATGTTGATTCTCTGTATATTTGTATATTTATAATTGCAAGAATAGTATATTGTCTATATTGTGCAGTACTAGCTTAAAGAATGATAGTAATTGTGATCATGTTCCCTTTCTGTTTGTGTAAATTGCATGTTTGGTGGCTAGAAGGATTGTAATTGCGATAAATACTGATATGGTTTTATCTGCAATATGCCAATGTAGCCCCTGAACAGCCACCTCCGTTTTTAAAATATATTGTATATCAATATAATTGCAAGACTAGTGTATTGTCCGTATTGCACAGCACAAGCTTAAAGAATGATAGCAATTGTGAGAATGTTCCCATTATTTTTGTGTAAATTGCATGGGTGTACCTGTGGGAGATTTCATTTTTTTT
Source organism: Hydrocynus forskahlii (assembly GCA_037974365.1). NCBI lineage: Eukaryota > Metazoa > Chordata > Actinopteri > Characiformes > Alestidae > Hydrocynus > Hydrocynus forskahlii. Next base: position 9,116 of record JBBPCX010069782.1, on the reverse strand, counting down.
AAGGTGGCTAGAATGATGAAGCCTTTCCATATAACTTGCCTAGAAACTGCAGAAACGATGAGATGCATGAATAAGCACTACACATGCACTACCATTCAAAACCGGAATCACTTGCCATACTGATTTTTAATGTTTTATTTAAATTATTATACATAATCCCCCAAATATATAAACAGAGTATCATGGAACTAGAATTGCTGATACACATTCAGAACTACAAAAAATTTCATGTTATACCTTATCTATTTACATTTTTATATAACAATGCTGCCAGAAAAAAGTAACTTTCTTGGAAATAAAATGCTAACTCCAAATGAGATTGTAAGTCATTTTGGAGGTGTTTCTATTGATCCATTAAACACCACAAACACTGCGAGAAGCTTCTGGTTTTGACAGTAACATTATATGGTGTGCCTGTGAATCCATGTAATTATGTTCAGAACTACAAAAATGTTAGATTATAAACATACCTTATCTTTTTACCGTTTGATATAACAACGCTGTCAGAACAAAACCATGAACATCTTGCTTAAAATAAAAGTGCTAGCTTACAGTATAAACTGATGCGATTCTATTGATCCATTAAACACTACAAATACTGAGAGAAGCTCTTGGTTTTGATGGTAGCAATTTCTTGTTTGTGTCTGTGAATCAATGTAATGATCAGTCTATATTTTTTATGAATTTGACTGAAAAACTGGATTCTAAATATTCACTTTATTACTTAATTCTGATGTTTTTTTCAGTCAATTTAGTATGATTAGTGTTTACAAACACACACACACACACACACACACACACACACACACACACACCAAATTTGCAACAAGACTGAAGATAAACCAAAGGAAGCTGATTGCTTGTGTAAGTGACAGCTCTATGATTGGTTAAGATAAACGTGTTTGCGAGTTTTTCGCCTCGCTGTGCAAACACACTCGGCTGTTTGGCCCCAAAAAGCCATTAGTCCTTTCTGTCTGTGTAATTAGAGCTATTCTTTATTGGCATTGATCTGAACTCACTCAATCTCTCTTTCTCACACATATATACACACTTCAGTACAGTGATTCTCTCTCTCTCTCTCTCTCTCTCTCTCTCTCTCTCTGTCTGTCTCTCTGTTCTGTCTATCTCCCTCTCACACTCTGAAAATGTTTGCTCACATCCTGGTGTGAAACAGTTTTTAATGTAATGAAGCAGTCCACTCTGGAGCTGATGGACTGACAGAAGCGAGAGATGAAAGGGCCGACGGAGAATCCAGACCGGTCGAAGACAGGAAACAAATCACCGACTTCAATAGAAAAGTAAAGAAGACGCAGCCAAGGTGAAGGAAAGGTAAACTGGAGCCACTATAGTTAAAGCAATGAGGCGGTTTATGCACCCTGTTATGGATTCATAACAAAAAGCAATGAAAACTCTTCCCGGCTCTCGCTGCACCTTTTCTGACGAGTTTTCGGCTCTAATTGGATTTATTTTAACAACTTGAGGAAATTGGTACGAATAAATTAAGTTACAGCAACTTCAGGAAACAAACTAGTTTTGTACAACTTAGTCGGAAAATTTCAACTTCATACAATAAGTGTTGGAGGAAATAAATTCTAGCAACTTAAAATGACCTAAGGGAATAAACACAGTATTTGATTATAGTAGATCAAGTTCTATACTGAGGCTGTTTGTTTAAGCTCTAAATACATTTCTAGGACTGTTTTTGAACCACCGTGTGCAAGTGGACAAATCAGCAACGTGACCTTCATCCATTTTCCAGAATGCTCAATTATACCCAAGACTATACAGCCATGGAAAAAAAATAAGAGACCTGACCATTTTTTCTGGTTATTGCTTTTGTAGTTTGTGGGAGTGTGCCTGTGTAAAATGTGCAGGTCACTATTGTTTTATACACTATTGACCACACTGGATTCAAAATTCCAAACAAAAAATGTTTGGAGAAAATGTAAAAATAACACATATAAATAATGTATTATACCGGTTACGGCTGGGGTTTTGGTTTGTGGGACTTTTATTTTGAACTGAGTAGATGTCTGTGTCTTGTGTCACTGTGTTCACCTGTACTGAGTATTAGTTTAAGTGATTGGGCCTTTTGATTGGTTTTTGTCTGAGAGTGTTTGGGATTTAAGTTCTTTGAGTTTAAGTTTCGTTTGAGGATTAACCCTTACACTACCCTGATGTTTCCTGCATGTGACCATGTCCTTATGTATCTACTATGTGGTGTTTTTCAGTTAGGCCTTGTGCCATTTGGTTTTGTTTATAGAGTCTGTGTCTTTCTATTAAAACCATCACTTGGAACCTGCACACGTGCCTCGCCTCACTTCCCCTGCGCACCCCCAACGTGACAATACCTTGGAAATCTTAAACTACACAACACTCATACAATATTTTACAATAGCAACAATTAGAATAGTGATGTTAAGAGCAGAGTGTGTGCATGTGTGACTGTTTCATCCATCAGAAACTGAATCAGGAGTGAAGCTGCTGGAATTCAGCACATAGAAAAGCTGCTCTACACACACTACTGCACTCACAACACATATGGAGGCCTCTCTTATTTTTACACACACACTGCAGTAGTTCAGAAAAGAATAGACACCTGTGCATTTTACACACACACACACACACAGCTGCAAACTGTACAAACAGTGAACGGAAAAGTGGTCTTGTTTTTTCCATGGCTGTATATGTGAACAAGAAAACGCCATCAATTGTAAATACTATACGTGTGATAGACCTGCCTTGGGAATAATCCCAAAGGTGGTGCACTTGATCTCCACCTCCTAGTGATGTTAGCACTCATCAGCACTCAAACTCTTCAGCCAAAAGAGGTTTGGTATGTGCTTTTAACAAGCGCTCCATCAAACCATCATTTAAACAAAACCTGTCCTTCACACCAAAGAAGACAATTTTGTAAACAACAGGCTGAGCGCTAAAAATATACCCGCGTTTGCTGCTTTATGTATTTTTCTCCTGACTTAAGTGAAAACAAACATTCATTAATTCTCAAAAATGAAAAAAAAAGCCATAGTAAAGATGTCCTTGAACTTCCGTTGGCCGTTGTAGCTTTTAGAGATTGAAGCATAATGCATTTTCCAGCCTTAACACCCAAACGGAAGCTACGCTGGAGAACATAAGTGTGTCCTTTTGGAGGTTTCTAAAAGTAGTGGCACTCACTGGGTGTGAGTTTTTCGCCTGGCAGTGCAAACACACTCGGCTGTTTGGCCCCAAAAAGCCATTAGTCCTTTCTGTCTGTGTTCTGTTGTTTGCTCCTTCATTCCTTTGGGGAGTTGGACAGCCACCACGCACTTTTATTAAGAGGCATAATGTAGAATTAAAAAAATGCTTTGAATGCAAATGGAGATCAGTGGTTAATAAAGAAAGGCTCTATCCGGATGTAAGCTGGGATTTGTGATCCTTAATTATATAAAAGCAGAACAAGAACCTTAACACGGCATCTTAAATATTATTCAACATGAATCACATTAGAGAGCGTAGGTGTGACTGTATAATAAACTCTTTGAGGCATCTGTCTCACCTCATGAGGCACCTGAGGATAAAAGCGACAAATAAATGATCCACCCTTAAAAAGGAGTGACAACGATTATTAGAAGCGATTCCTGTAGCACTGTGTAGAATCGTGGTGCAATAAGTGCTTTTAGAATGTACATTTTTTTCCAGGCATCAGCCCAAATGAAGTGTTAAGGCAGGCTGAGATGCAAAGTAGCTTCGGGTATCTGCGTGTGGAAGGAGAAGCTTTGCCCTCGCTGTTTTTGAGGTCAGCAGCTAAACATCAAACAGCTTCTGAAGGCTGAGGCGACTCAGAGACAGTTCACCATGGAAATTGAGTCTGATCTGACACACACCCCTACACAAACCTGCCAGTTTATTACATAAATATTTATATATTAAACTGAATTTAAAATGAAATGAAAGAGTTTTGGGTGCATATTTGGGGGCATATTTAAGGTTTAGACTATACAAATAGACATTTTTTCTACCACATCACAATTCGCATGTGCTCTTGGAGCGTAACCACCACGAATGTCGGGGGAGGACTGTATACACTTTTGCCATTTTATCAAAAACACCTATAATAATTCTGTCCAGATAGCTCAACAAGGTAATGAATTCAGGCCATTGGAAACTTTTGTGGTGCAGCTGGTGACCTAGTTGTTAGGGCATTGCCCCCTGCGATCAGAAGGTTGTGGGTTCGAATCCCATGACTGCTAGTGTCACCGCTGATGTACACTTGAATAATGTACCGTCCCCACACACTGCTCCCTGGGCGCCCCAATGGTGGCAACCCCCTGCTTCACTTGGTGAATGGGTTAAATACAGAGGAAGAATTTCACACTGTTCACACTGTGTGCTGTGGTGTGTTCAGATGTGACTGTAAGGGACCACTTTACTTTAATTTACCTATAACTATCTAAATGTCAAAAGATGGGCTACAGTCTCTAATTGTACACTCACAAGCTGGAGGAAACAAGGGAGGAGGTTCAAACACTGTTACTGTGGTTTTGGTACCGCCAAGGACCCATCTTTAGTACCTTTAGTCAGAGAACATCAATTTCAGTGCAGTAATATTGTTTTAAAGTTACTTTGACCTTGTACACCCTGTCCTAATTCAGAATAAGAATCAGAAGCAGAGAACTTTATTAGTCCCAGAGGAACTTACTTATGCTATGACTGCACAGACACACAGAGACTCAAAAGAGAGAGCAACATAAAATAGAATATAAAGACAAAATAAAACTCTCCGGAAAATACCCTGAAAATGCTTTGCATTAAATACACCACGCACTATGCAAACTCAAGTTTTATTTTCTATTTTAAAAAGGTTCAGATCAGAAAATGGGCTAATATGTCCATTTTCGAATGGAAAAGCAAATACAGTGTGCCTTTAAAAAGCATTTGAGGTGTACACTCGGACCTTAAGGACAATGTTAAACCCTAGAGGGTCCATTGTACTTGGAGAACTAAGGATGTATTTATATTAGTAGTTGTACAAAAAGCAAAACAAAAGTCAAACGTCACAACTGATTGGGCAGATTTTATAATTTTACGTCTGAGTCAGTGCCAATGGACCAGAGAGCTGCCAGAGTCATTGCCCCTAAATCTGACAATGCTGAACTCAGTTCTATTAGATCACAGTCAATGGATGCTGGTAAATTTGCTAATGTCCATACCCATTGGATGAAAGTGCTGCCATTCACTGCCTGTAAATGTAATAACATTAAATGCCATTGGATCAGAGCGCTGTAATAGCTGCTGGATTTGTGCTGGAATCACAGTACAGGGGGTCCTTGGGTTACAACAGTCTCAACATACGAGTTTCGAGTTTACGACGCTCACTCCCATAAAAAAGTTTTTAAAAATATCGAGACGTGAGTGTTTCAGCATAAGCTAGACAAACAATATTTGTCCAAGGGCCAGAGCTTTTCTCGGCAGACACTCTGAGGGCCAGACGCTCTCCTAAAATAAAAAACAATTAATACTGTATCTTATGTAATATATTATTAATTGATACATTCATTTTCCTTCCAGATTTCTGTTGTTTTTTAGCCTTTGTCAATGTTAACAGACTCATATTACCTGTACTGTAGCAAGCCACTTGGGATAATCAAAAACTCAAACTAAGGCAGTTTAGTCCACTGTTCTCAGAGAAGATAAACAACGATTCGCGCCGAAGCATCCGTTTCGGCTTCCTTATATACACACATATATCAGTCTTAACTCAGTACAGCTGAAAGTCATTTCCATGCGCGCGCCGTGACTGGCAGAGTACTGACAGATTGAAGGCTTGTTTCATTTGATTTAGAAAAAAAGAAAATGTAGGAACATACTTTTCCCTCCTCACTAGGCTATTCCTGATTCAGTAATATCAGATCAATTTTAATATAAGGTGAACTCTCAGAACACTTCTTCGTGCGAGTGCAGAATTTAGCCGTCTCCATAGACGTCCATTCATTTTCCATCGGGAGGCCGGATGGAAAGCTCTGGAGGGCCAGTTGTGGCCCGCGAGGCACCAGTTGACGAACACTGGCATACGCCATCAGCGTCGTACTTCCGGACTAAGTGGGCGAACTAGTTTGGTTGCGTGCGGCGGAAAAATACGCTGTAACGCGACGTATGACTGAGTGGTTTTACTCTCATTTTTTCTGTTACTACAGTACAGTGTACAAGTACAGTATATTTATGTCCTTTTCTTTTTTCTGTGGCTTAGCTGTGTTTTTATGTTGTAGATTATGATTTTACAGCTGTGTTAGGATTGGTAAGTGACTCAGGCTAGGGTATGTTTCGACGTACACCAAAGTTCGGGTTACATCACTGTGGTAGGACCGGTTCTGTGTCGTAACACGAGGACCCGAAGTACCATGTTTTTCAAACAGGAGGAGAGACAAATCAATCACTTCAGCAAGAAAATCAGCCTCAAGCCCCAAATCCTGAGAGGTGAAATCCCATGTTTTTTCATTCTGATGCAGCTCCCTATCCCACCCACAAAATATCCGTGACTGGGCCGAAGCTGGGGGGCGGCAAAATGTCACATACTGGCACTGTCTACAGTCAGCAACTGAAAAAATACAAAGTCCACCTAAATAGATGTTTCTATTAAAAGGCTTGTGACGTTCTGTATAAAGTAGATGTGCATAATAGGCTGGTAACTCAGTACATGTTATGTCTTTCTCTAGTTAGGGCTCCTCCAAGTTCCTGACAACCGGAGAGGAACTCAGCTGAGAATGGAAAGAGGAAAGTCTAAGCAGTCAAAGATAGAGAACACAGGATATTTTTTTTGTTTTTTTTAGTGCCCGTTTGTTTTCCTTCTCTCTATCAGTATGACAGCAGGTCAGACAGAAACTCCCTCTGAACTCCCCTGAAACACAAACACAAACACAAACACACACACTCACACACATAGGCTGCATCGCGCCCCCCTCTCTCTCTCTCTCTCCGGGACACAGACAGTTATGTAAGAATTTAACTGGTCAGTTAAGTTTTTTGCTTGTGGCTCCAGAGCACCTGGACAGTGTATATCTGACTCAAAGCTGCAGGGAAAAGAACACTAATGCACCAGCTTGGGATCATAACTGCAGTGTACCTGAGGGAGTACACACACACACACACACACACACACACACACACACTTTCCTCACTCACTCTCTTTCAGTATCTCTCACTCCCTCTCTCACAAACATAAAGACATACACTCCCAGCCATCCTGATTTACTTTACTTACATCTATGATACCAGAATTGTGATTCAGTAATGATATCAAAGCATCATAATACTCGATAAAAAATGACACAGTGCCAATAAAGCCACCTGAGATTGTCTTAACACACAGTGAACACAGAAAAGTACAGTTTATAGGTTGAATTACAGTTTAAGTTTAAAAAGCAGTCACTTTGTACTGAACATTGGTCCCGAAACATGAAGTGAATCAAATAAATTAATAGCACATTACGGATTTATATATGGCCTCATTTATCATGTTCAGAACAGTGAAGTGAGCAAAATACAAAATAGCCTTACTGCTATTCCTATTCCTATATCTTGCTTACTGTTGCTATATTCTTCATTTTTACTGCATCTTAGCACCTTAAAAATGTTAAAATGCAGCTCAAAATCCTTTAAAATACAAATGACATTAAATGCATTTTGTTGGTGAAATGATGTGAAATACCAAACACTTTTGGAGGAGTAGATAAAAGGGTCTACACTGTGCATTTAAAGATAACGTTCAACAAAATTACGTCTCATCCCTCTTAAAATATGCAAAAATATGCAAATATTGGTATTGGAGCGAATTTTGTTCAATTTGTTCAGTTGGCTTTGTAACTTTCCTCAAAATTTCCTAACTGATAATATCTCATACACTGAGCATTATTTCGTTTACCCTTTGGTTGATTTTTCCATTAGTTTGGCTGTGATTTAGTGTTTTAGATCATTTGATCACTGCTGTCTCTGGCACTGGCATGGCAACAACCATGCTGGTCAGTCAGCTGTGTCCCAGCAGCTAGAACTTTCTTCCACAAACATCAAACGGATTCGTCTCTCTCCCGCTTCGTCATGTGCAATGCAAGCATCTCTAAAATCAGTTCAAACTGGGTTACAGACAACCGAGCTGGGTGAAGGCTTCCAAAAAGTTTCAGCTGCTAAACGAGGCCGGAAAACTCTTCGTGCTCGTTTCACTCTTCCCAAACAGAAAGTAGCCTCGGCCAAGTTTGAGAGGAGCAAAGGATGTTTTTGTGTGTACCTGGAAATGTGTGCATACACACACACCCTCAGATAAAAATCATAATAATAATACGCAGCTTTTTAAAAAATTGTATTAGAAATACTTCAAACAAATGTAACTGGCTGATTTTCAGTGTAGTAACACATTATTTAGCCACAAAGAAGAATAAATATCAGGTCTGTCTTGAGTATACTGACATTCACTTTGTGTTGATCATGAAAAAAGTAGAACACAATTCTTCAACATCATACAATTCCCTCTGGTTTTCACATCATTAGACGAAAATGTAACTGGATAATGATTCAAAGTGTTCCTCAAATTTATTATCATGCCGAAAAAAAAAACAAAAAAAAAAAACGTTTGAGAATGCTGTCTGGTCCTCCCCAATCTCCAGGTCTTCCTCTCATTGAGCTGCAAGGAAGAGCTGGACCCACAAATTTGAAAAGAACATCCAGCCAGTGATACAGAACTGTATGGAGGCTTGAAAATGTGCTGGGAGAGTTTGGACACAAGTTATTCCCAAAAGTCGCTGGAAAAGCTGCAGCAAACCTGTGCTGCTATGATAAAGGCAAAGGATGCAAAGTTGTACATCAGATCTGCATCCACTAAGCTGCCCTTACAGTGTATATTGTTTTATTTTACTTCTAAATCAGTCAGTTACATTTGTTTTGAGTATTACTAATGTTTTCTTGTAGTTTCTGTTAAATTCCTACAAAAGCACCTCATTCTGCTTCATGAGGGACTGATTGGTGATCACCTGAATCACATCTTGTTTAATGAGGAAAAGTATAAAAACGCTGCTGTAATCGACACTCTCCTCTCACAATGAGACCAGTTGGATGGTAAAACACTACTAGAAGTTCCTCAAAGGTAA
>JBBPCX010069781.1:0-10000 GCA_037974365.1 Hydrocynus forskahlii | reverse complement strand
CACACTACCAGGTCAGTGTCACTGCTGTGCTGAGAACAGTATACCACGAGGGCTGAGTATCATTTGATTTTTATCGATTCCAATTCCGCTTCCAGTTCTGCTTGTTGATTCCGGGACTTGTCATTTCCCCATTTCCATTCCACTGAGGTAAAAGTAAGGAAGACAGATGTTTAGATACTAAAAATATCTTTATTATGAACATTAAGAGTGGCCCAGCAGCTATGGGAGTAAAATGCAAACTAAAAGGGTAAATAAATATTCACCTAAAACATGGACTTGCAGATTTGTAATGTTTAAGAACCAATGAGTAGAACCTGAATTCGAAAAAAGATTGGGTACCGAGTGCCGGGTAGGTTCTTATCAGTTCTAATTTGGAACCTATTTTCGGTTCCAAGCTCTGTCTGGACCTGTGGTCAAAAACTCACTAGTGATGAATGGGGTTGAGGGGGCTGATAGCTTGCAGCAGGCTACAGTCTGGAACTGAAGACCTGTATAGTGGAGCCATAAAGGGTTTCTAACAAAGTGGCAAGAGAGATAAAAGGTGGAAATAAAATGTAAGAGTAATAAAAGGTGGAGATAAAAGGTGAGTGTTTCTAATAAGGTGACCAATGAGGTGCAAGTACAAGGTTGGTGATAAAGTGGCCAAAAGTTGTGTTTAACCTGAAGATGTAGGACTTAAGGAATACTCTAGTTCTTATGTTTCCTATTATATATTTGAACCCAAAATGAGGTTGCAGAGCACTAACTTCATTAGAACATAATTTTACATGTTAGTTTGCAACAAAAGTGACTTGATAACATGCTTCAGGTAAGTTAAGTTGCTTGAGAAACGTCATTATACACGTCATTATACATTATATATTATATATATGTTGAACTATGTGGCCAAAGCAAAGTTTAAATTTAATAATAATAATATTCATTTTATTAAACTAATCTAAATTTGAAATTTCCAACATTTAAAACAGCTCTAAGTGCTTTAGCCATTACGAAAGAAACTAAAAAGCCAGCACATAGAAAAACAATAGACAATCAAGCAGAGTCTCGGTCGGTTTGCGGATTGTTTTTCTTCAGTTTCTGTTTTTCTTTTCTACTGAGGTAAAATGGACTGTAGTGTTTGTTCTCCAGTGGAGTGCTCAGTGTGCGGTTTTCTCTTTCCAGGACTGCTCCGGTGTTAAAAGGCCTCCACTCGCGCTCATTCATTATTAGTAGCGCCTGCAGTTTTGGCTGAATCGCTGCTTTTCCACTTAGAGCTCAGAAAACGCTCCCTATCGGAATGATTCATGCCGAACCGCTGCACTGACTCCAGCACTCTGTCCTACATCATGTAGATTTCTTCATTTATGGACTATATTCCATTTCATTATGATTTTATTCGCTCTGCAGATTAGTTTAAAAGGCCCCCACTTGGATTTTTTGCACTGCATGCCGACTTTCAGTTAAACTAGCCTGAATCCTTTAAATGGAAAAATGAACGCTTTTTATGCGTCTCGAATATTTGAAAGAAACCTCTTTCATTACAATCTCTGTCTGCTAAGACTGTAGCGGTACCGTAGATTACTGTGGACAAATGAAACAACCCTCTCACTTATAACAGAACTGAATGGGCCGCTGCTGAATTTTGCAAGCAAAGGTTAATGCAAAGCATGTATTTTTTGTAGAAAAGGCTGTTTTCTAACGTATTCTCCTGTTGTAAAGTTGCATAAAACATCATAAGGAGAGCTAAGAGTAAGAGATTCTCCTAGAGTGCCTCATCCGAACACCTGAAATGTTAAAGTGAAAGTGTTGTGGTGTCAGATTTAACCTGTATTGGAACACGTTTCAGACGTTTATTCAGCAGCGGCCCATTGGCTTCTGTTGTCAGCAAGTTTTAAGTCAATATGTTCTCTGTCTTATGAACAGAGAGGTATTGAAATGATACAGCAGCTAAAGGATATGTGGAAAAATGTCAAAATAGTCTGTTAACATTCAAAAAGGTGTCTTATTATATCAGAACAGAACCTCGTGTCTCCATCTTTGTATTTTTTCACTTTGTAAATGTAGTTTTAAAGCACTAACTGGCCTTTACAGTGTACATTACTATTCACATGAACTTCTGTTAATTTGAGCATTGAGTTGAGCCTGTGCCAGGCTGCTGTGGGATTAGAAATATGGTAGTATTTGTGAAATTAGTTTTCTATCATTCTGGCTTTGGTGACTGTTATTTTATAGGCAGCGCAGCGTCTTTTTTCCCATACTATTAATGTAACCTTCTTTTTTCTTTTTTACAGTTTATCCATTGAGTCACTACTTAAGTTCAGGCAGGTGTAATGTTTTTGTTTTTCTATACTTATTTAGTAAAGACAAAAATATTAAAGAAAAAATATTTCAGTAATATTTCAGTTTTCTATTGCTCATTTGCACGTCACATCAGTGACATTCTGTCAGTTTAATTACGCGTATCAGAGTGTCTGTCCTGGTTCTAGTTTGTGTGCTTGGGAAGGTCTCCAACTCAGAAGTTTGAGATGGAGAGGGGGATGAGGACGGGGCCCACAGACATCCCGGATAGAGGGGAAATCTGTTTAATATCACATCTCTAATTTTGTACAGTATCAAACTCATAATACAATATATATTCTTTACCTGATTGACCTTTTCACGCCCTGCAGCAATGGAGATCGGCCCTCAGCCTCATGGTCTAATCAGATCTAACGTCTACACGGCCATGCAGGAGGCAGTTCAGCTCACGCTGGACTGGGTCCGCCTCTTCAACTCAGGTACCGGCTTGACCACCCTACCCAGCATGCCTAAGAGCTAAAGCAGGGTTATAAAATTGTACAGATGAGCAAACAACTGATACTTATTTTCCTTTAAACATACATTTTATTGTTCAGTGTTCTAAATGCGCCCACTGGCCCTGGGATAGGCTCCAGGTACCCGTGACCATAGTAAGGATTAAGCGGTTACAGAAAATGAATGAATGAATGAATGTTCTAAATGAAACTTTAGAAACAGTTGCAGTAGCAGTCTTTGGCAGACGCTCTTATCCAGAGTGACATACATCAGTGCTCAAATTAGTCCAGATATGTTCTTCATACCTGCGAAGCTAGACTCAAATCAACATCTGCTTTTAACCAAGTTGCCGCCAACTAGCAGACCCTGACACCAAAGCTGTGTGGAAAAGTTTGGTCACCCCTAGTCAAACTATTGATTTTTCTTTGTGCACACACCCTCTTCAGCGAACCTTTTAAATACACAATGTGTTATGTTTTGTGTTGCCTAATGTGTCAAATAGAAAAGGTGTCAAAAAAAATACTATTCAAGTGCAGAGGGTGTGCACTTATTTACTTATACTGACGTAATGGGGTATAGAGCTGTTTAGAATCCATTAACATTTCAAAACCTTTTGGTTTTCCAGGCTATAGATAGAAAGTCAAAATGTAGCCTACAGCAGTTTTCCGTGACAATACTGCAGCTTTAATGGAGGTAAAACACCTGCATTAAGTGCATCAGATTCCAGTGAAATAATCTTCCGATCTTTGAGCTCCTTCAGGGCCAAAAGTTCTCATCATAGTGTTTTATTCAGTAAGGCTCCTATAACTGGTTAATCTGACTAAGTTAACCTAGTTAACACCACTTGACCTCACACTGTCATAATGAATCCAGCTGACGAGGCTAACTGTTGAAGTGGTACTAGGTGAAGGCCTAATTAGAAAAAAATGATTATGGTAATGAATGTTTTAAACTTTATGTGCTGAGCTGTTGGGCACTATTTGGTGAACTGAACCGGCCCATTTTACTTTTCCTGGTGCTGTTCAATCTGACATTCAGTTTGACTGTTTGAATTGGTTTAATATTAATGTTAGGCCCCACAGTGGTGCAGTGGGTAGCACTGTTGCCTCACACCTCCAGGGTTGGGGGTTTGAATCCAGGTCCTGGTCTTGTATGCGTGTGCAGTCTGCATGTTCTCCTTGTGGTGGTGTGGGTTTCCTCCGGGGTCTCCGGTTTCTCCCACAGTTTCTACATTGACCGTAGGTGTGAGTGTGTGAGGGAATGGTGTGGACCGGCGCACCACCCCGGGTGAGACCCTGTCTCGTGCTCCATGGCCTCGGGATAGGCTGCGGGCGCCCACGACACTAGCGAGGTTTAAGCAGTTACAGAAAGCGAACGAATGAAGAATCTTAATGCTAAGGTGAACACTTGGGCTACATGTGGTAATAGATATGCTGTCCCGTACAGGACCAAATTACACAGGTCAACAAAAATCATCAGAAACCACAACACACTTCCAAACCAGTTTTTCATGCTGATTTAAGATCTGTTTTCAGTTTTTTCAGTCACATCAACTTTTAGAATTATTTCAATATTTTCAGTGCAAAGTCAGATAGGCGCACACTGTGGCATGGGTAAAATGATCAGTGTCAGTCAGCTACCACTGTTTCTTCAAAAACGCTTATAATATGATTATTATATGCTAATTATACAGACTGTCATGCAATATATAACTAGCTTCAACACAAAAACTGTACGTGCTAGGGAACTAAACACAGATTTGAAATCAGCATGAAAAACACTACAAAACCCACATAAACTAATCTCTGATGATTTTGACCTGTTGACCTGTTATCAACTCATAAAAAACTGCAAGAAGTAGAATGCTGAAGAGAAAAATTCAGTTTCCGTGCAGTATAGATAGCTGCTGCAGTTTCAGTAATGCACTTTATTAAATACAGTTTTTACGTCCAAAAATGTGTTTAACAGAAATTTAAGGAACTGCAGTATTCATGGAAAACTGCATTTTTTAAAGGGCAAACAGATGAATGCACTTTAGATTAATGCATTAAGGTCAAATTAGCCAAGTCTGTTTGGAATAACCTGTATCTCATTGAGCCAAGCTGCCCTTATGTCGCAGGCTTAAAAAGTACTGATATAAGCTCTGAAACCTTCTCTCTTTTCCTCAGGCGCTCAGTGTGAAGGCGGTTCAGTGGATGTTTACACACTGGTGAAGAACATTGATTATCCTCGAGATCCTCACACTCACAACATCATAGCCGCAGTTCATCCGGACCTGCAGGTTTAGTTTTTTTACTGAAGTTTATTTAACATACCTATTATCCCTGCAAGTGCACTATATGGACAAAAGTTGTGGGACACTTGTCCAGTACACCAACAGGGACTTTAATGCCACTGTATTCAAATACATAGACTTTAATACGGAGCTGATCCCCCTTTGCAGCTATAACAGCTTCCTCTCATCTTGGAAGGCTTTCCACAAGATTTTGGAGTTTCTGTGGGAATTTGTGTCCATTTATTCTGCAGAGCATATATGAGGTCAGGCACTGATGTTGGACGAGAAGGTCTGAATCACAATCTCCGTTCCAGTTCATCCCAAAGGTGTTGGATGGGGTTGAGGTCAGGACTCTGTGTGGAACAGTCAAGTTCTTCCACACCGAACTCATCCAGCCATTGCTTTGTGCACTGGGACACAGTCATGCTGGAATAAAAAAGGTTCTTCTCCAAACTGTGTCCACAAAGTTGGAAGCATGGCATTGTCCAAAAGGTCTGCTGAGGTCTTAAGTTTGTCCTTCACTGGAAGTAAGGGGCCTAGCCCAAGCCCAAGTGTCCCAATACTTTTGTCCATATAGTGTATTTCTGATGAGACAAAGACTGCCATGAGCCGCAAATCTTTCTCTAGAATTGCTCTGAGGTGTAAACGAGAATATTTTATAGATGAAACCAGCCATTCATGAACATCAACCAATCCACCCTCGATGTCTCCTTGTTTCTCAGGACAGGGACTTCTGCCTCCTTCACCCAGGCGACCCCATGTTCCTCTCCTTTTCTGGAGAGACTGTGCGGTATAAAGGGAAAGAGCCGCTCTATCCTTTCTTCATAAATGAGTCGTCGTACTATGAGAAGGGTGTCGCTCTGTCGCTGGCTAGAAGGAGAAAGGTGGAAATCCCAGCCATCCAGTGTGGCAGGACGTGAAAGACACTGATGATCCAGGACAATGCAGTTGCAAGACACAAAAAAGAAGCAAAAAATGTCATAAAAATCATGAAAACGTGCCATTATTCTAAACCAAACTGATATTAGGCTGTAGCACGTTATCATAAAGCTAAATGGCTAAAAATGGCTAATATGTCTAGTCACACACATCCACTTTCTTTCTTTTTGAAAAGTAGAAGCATGCATTACAATTTAAAGAATCAGGGAAGCTTTATCAGCGTTTCCATTTTTCTATCACATTTTGAGTAGAAGCATGTTAGCATTATCCTTTGACGAACTGAAATGAAGCTAAAAGAGCCAAAATGTTCATTAAAATGTTTTAGCCGTGTACAAAAGAGCTATCTACAATTTCAAGAACATAGATGGGTGTATTATATAGAAATAATACAATTTTAACAGTGCTGCTACCAACTTCTACCAATTACTGCTATCAACCGCTAAATGGGGGATCACCTGACGGGCTGAGGAAAGACTTTAATTATAATTGAAACTATAGTGAAACTATAGTGACTGAAAAATGTGATTAAGCTACACTGTGCTTAGAGAAAGAACAACAACAACAAAAAAATCCATTATTTATTATAAATGGGAATTTTGTACATAATGCTCTGTAGACTTCTATTCATTTTGGACATGTGAGCGCTCTCTAGTGGTTGACATCGGTCATTACAAATTCTCTAATGCAAAATACAAGTAAAGGACTGATAATTAACATATTTAGTGTATTTAACATCATAAAAAATCTTTAATATTAAGATGCCATAATGGAGGGTGCAGGGAGGACATAAAACACATGACAAGCTTTGAATAAAAAAGTCATTTTACTGAAGTTAAAATATTTTTTTTTTTCTGATTCACCACTTGACAGGTTCAGGCATGAGCACAGCTGTACAAGCCGGATCCAGCACTCAGGGAGAAAGCTCACAAAGGGAAAAAGACATCGCTTTTCGTATTAACGCCATACATTCAAAATGCTGGATTAACCACACACACGCGTGCACACACACAAACAAACACACACACACACACACACACACACACACACACACACACACACACACATTCCTATTCACCAGCCTGCACCAACACCATCCTCACCGATTGTCAACTCAGTGTAACACAAACCAACACAAGTGACGACATAATTTGGTATTAAAAATCGAACGTTTCAAACACCACATGAATATGTAACCAAGCAGACCACTGTTAAAGTACAAAAAGCAAGAGTAAATAAATATGATTAATAAATAAGGGAATAAATACCTAAAAAAATGAATAAAATGAATAATTAAGAGATCAAGAGTATTACTGGCATTGTTGTCTTTAAAAAAAGAATTAAATTGGGTCTAATGCTAAAACAAGTGATAATAAAATGCATCACCATAAATGCAGTCCTGGGTGTTTCTTGATTTTTCCTCACTTTGTGCTATGCTGTGTCTGTGCTCTTTCATTCCATAGTGAATAAAACACACGAGATGGCTAAAATCCAATCCGGGTTCCAGTTAAGGGAGTGGCTTCGTGGAGTGAGTCACGAGTTTGTTGCAGAACTGAAGAACTGAAATGGGTGTATCAGCATCTCTCATTTACCTTTAGTGAAAACCACTGTCAGTGACTCAACTGGGCGTCATATGACTGGACTTTTTCTCTAGTCTTGAAAATTCTTGTGCTGTTCAGTAATTAGTAATTCAGTAAGAAAACCAAATAAAAAAAAACATGAAATGTAGTTTCCCCCTCAAACTACTGTTTTTGTTTAGAACTAGAGCTATAATGCTAACGTTCCTAACACTAGAAGTCAATATTCACCCAAATCTTTTCTGTAAATACATCCCCAAAACTGCTCTCAAGCCTCTTAAACCTTATCCAGGCTTGTGCATGTGGTTTAGGACACACTATGATGTACAGGAAAGTTATTAAAATGAACAGAACCTCTCTTTGTGGCTCCAGCCTTTTTACACAACAGGGTCTGTTTTCACAAATCTAGAGTCAGGTTTTCTGGCAATGACCACCATCAGTAGAGGAATCTGATTTTTTACAACTGCTTTGTGAACACCAGCTCTGAAACAGCTGCCTGAAGCACTGAAGTTTAGTTCGTTTTTGAAGTAGAAGTAATACCGTGTCCTAAACCACACCTACGAGTCTGCTCCACCTGAATGAAGAGCTGAATCTGGTTTTAGAAGGTAAAAAGAAGTTTCAAGGATGTACTTACAAAAAAGACTTGAGTAAACCCTGACTTCTAGTGTTAGCTTCGAAAATCCAGCTCTAAACTAATTTGGACAAATTTGGACTCCAAGCACATTTCGTCTGAACGGCTACATATGAAGTCAAGGGAACATTTGTGGACGTGTGGATGTTTTACAGAACGTGTATTGGGGTTGTGATTTTGATGGTTTATTTTGTGGGGAAAGAAGTATCTAAGCTAAACTAATGTGGGTCCAACAAAATAAGGGCTCTACAGAATCAAGACATTTAGAATACATAAAATAACAAAAAGCAAAGTACTCATCTTAACATGCCAATTTGGCTAAAAGTAAATGGAAGCTAGTGTGATGTCTGCATTAAGCTAATTGATCACAGTTTTAATTTACTGGTAGCAATATTGGCTCCCTGACCCGTGTTTAACCTTTCGTCTTCTGAGTGATGGGACAGGCTCCGGCACGAGCCTGGTTGGGATAAGCAGCTCAGACGGATGGACGTAAAGAATTGTGCAGAAGTCTCAGACACCTGAGAAAATGCTACTTAAAAGCTGTTTTCAACTGGGCAGTAGTGTTCGGTTAGTGTTTAAAACATTAATATTACAATAAATACAAATACCAAATACAGTAAATAGCGGTTTTATGTATTGGAAAGTGTTCCATTTCCAGACCTCTCCTCAAGGAAGCCCAGTATTACTGGCAGTTCCATCAAATACCTGGAACCAAACCTGTGTCCTTCTAACCAACTCACAAAGTATCAACTACTTTTTAGAAAAACAGAATTATTCTTTTTACTGCTTTCTTGTTTGCTTGCATTTATTGTAATGTCTGCATAAAGCTGTGCCAGCACTGCTAGTGTCATTACTGAGGTTTCATTTGAGCAAGATACCGTCCCCACACACTGCTCCCCGGGTGCCCCTCATTGGTGGCAGCCCGCTGCTTCGCTTGCTGAATGGGTTAAAAGCAGAGAAAGAATTTCACACTGTGTGCTGTGGTGTGTTCACGTGTGACTATATAGGGGCCACTTTACTTTTTATTTTTTGTTTTTGCTGGCACTGCTGTTGCAAACGGCTTCAAACAATTTGCATAGGTGGCTAAGACTTTTGCACAGTACTGTATGTGCGTATGCATGGACGGATGGAATATCAGCAGCTTTGATCAAACTACTCCATTAGAATCATTTTATATTCACTTTTTTGCCACATTCACGCGACTTTAGACCATAAAGAGAGTGAAACTGATGGTGACGCAGCACAGCCATTGCAGTTAAAGCATAAAAGCCCGGGTTCAATAACAAAGGGCGGCAGTAGCAGGTCTGTGCAACACAAGTGTCCACACACACACGAGGTTCTAGAGTTTACAGATCATGATATTGTGTTATTGACTCACTAAATTAAGAATTTTCTTCATCTCACTCAATACACACAACAGGGAGGTAATAACTCACAACAGCTAGCAGCTTTAGCCAGTCAGCACAACCACGTGGACGCGAAACTGGCCAAGAGCACTGGAGCACAAACCTGTCCTTAGAAGATAAGACCAAAGGCTATGAGCTCCAGGTCAAGACGATAAAGGTTATATTTAAATAAGGGCTGCAACAACACAAAATACACTGACGAGCCACTTCGTCAGGTGCTCCTACCATTTATCTACAGTCACTGACCACTTTATCAGCTGCACATTGCACTTTGTGCGCTTTATAGGTGCACTTTGTAGTGCAGTTACAGATTGTGGTTCACCTGTTTCTCTACATCATTTGTTAGCTCTCCTTGAGCCCCTTTATTATTATTGTTATTAATAGGACATTTGGGTGGAGGATA
>JBBPCX010069780.1:0-11099 GCA_037974365.1 Hydrocynus forskahlii | reverse complement strand
TTTAACACCGACTTGCAGGTTGTGCAGGTCACCGTGCTGTTTGTGTGTCTAGAGTGAAGGATCTCCACACATGTGATATACATATTTATATATAGGTCTTTAATTCTGTTTGATAATAACTGTTAATATGAAAAGTAATATGTTTTATCATGGAAACTGTGTAGTTCATTCTAATCGTGTAGTCAATGCATTTATTGTTTCAGTCTAGTTAGCAAGAAATGTTCAATAAGCCATTCCCAGGGCCAGCCAGTCTGTTAGAATCACAACAGATCTCATGTCATAACCTGCAGGCAGGTGGTCAGTTCAGATATAATGATGATGGATAATATCACCCTTTTCTGCCACTGCTCACCAGACTGCATACAAAACATCTTCAGCTCCCTTGAATCTGTCAGTCAGCCTCAGTGCTCTCAGTATTGACTCAGGCAAGAATAAAAAGCCTATGAATCGCTTGCTTGGCTTAAAACAGAGACTGTACACTTTCTGTCCATAACTAAGCGGCTGGGGACAAAGCTTTGGACAATACAAATGAAGGTGTTTGGAGGTAGTGGTCTAGCATTCTTTTTTTGACATTCACAGGATTTATTTAACCCATTAAAACTTATTATTTGCAAGAATGTGTCTGCATTGTTACATAAAGAACTACATTTCCATTCTATTTGGACAGGTTCAAGTCTATTATTTATGCTTGCATTAATTTCACATAAAGAATATACTTTTCTTTTCACAAAACAAGCCTGTACACACAACTGTAAATTTTCCTCCGGATCAAATCATACAAGTAAATAAGAATTCATACAGAGTTAACTGAGCTGCATTCATTTAGTGTTGCTAATGAAGGGCTAAAGCAATGGCCATCGCTAAGGCTGGGGACACGAGTACTGACAACACAAACAAGAATGTTTGGAGGTGGAGGTGGAGGCTCAAGATGTTTTTTCCTTCTGACATTTAGAAGTCTCTGGTTTAATGGTGTGGGGAGTGGAATTGGCCTGGACCACTCGCTGGCAACCTTTAATGCTCTGTGGGAGTGGGGGCTATAGAGAAAAAGATGGCAAACTCATCCTAATAAGAAAAAGCCACCTAGCCTCAGACATTGTTAGTTTGTTCTAAAATAGGGAGCTGGTACCAGTAAAGTGGCCCCTTATAGTCACGCATGAACACACCACAACACACAGCGTGAACAATGCGAAATTCTTTCTCTGTATTTAACCCATTCACTAAGTGAAGCAGTGCCACCAACGAGGGGTGCCCGGGGAGCAGTGTGTGGGTACAGTACCGTGCTCAAGGGGACCTCTTTAATGACACTAGCAGTGTTGGGATTCAAATCCATAACCTTCTGATTGCAGGGGCAACCCCCTAACCACTAGGCCACCAGCTGCCCCATGTACAGTTCATGCCTAAATTGTAGCTGCAGCAGTGTTTATTAGGACTGCACAACATACCATTTCGTAACCCTTAGACTGACCAGTTATTGCTTGTCAAACGCATGCTGCATTGCGGATCATTATGTGAATCACTTCTGTCTAGCCCGTTAAAACAACCAAAGATATTGGTTAGAATGTTTAAAAGTGCAGATTCTGAACTTGTACTCCACACCACATTTTTGTTCGTAGGTAGACTTCATTGTAATTTGAGTTTACTTGCATATTACGTACAGTCTTTATGAGAAGCAAAAAAAAACCTCATCAGAACAAATGGGGAAGAGTCTGAAATATGGGCTTGAACCTGTGGATACAGAATGTAAATGAATTTTATGATGTAACTTACTGATTAAGTAATTATATAATTACACCGTCACAGAAAAATGACAGAATTCAGTGTTACAGGGTTCAAATGAAATGTTCCTTTTTTTATTAGAAAGTTTGTAGCCTGTAAACATGGTTGACGTTTCAGAACCCAGAAAGCACAGCCCATAAATGGAAATGGAGCTGCACAAACATTCATTTATTCATTATCTGATCTGCCAATTCAAACCAAGGTCATTGCTGGGGAGGGCTGAAGGAACACCCTGGCCAGAGCACACATGGACAAACACACTTATGCACACAGTCACGCCTATTTAGCCAAGACATCTTGTGTTGAATTGTTTCTGCAGTGTCACAAAATCCACCAATTCAGCCTACAGCACTTTAGCCTCACCAATTCATGCTAACCAGTTCAGCCTGGATTATTTTTTGAATGACAGCCACTTAGAACAGAGCTCATTTACATATGTCAGTCTCAACACTCATGTTAAATTCAAATTTACTAACACCCAACAATTTAACCAGAAAATGGTTGAAACTAAAATTGCTAGCCAGGTCTATGTCTCAAGTACTTTATGTTTCTTTGCTGACAACCTAAGAAGAGCTTTAAATAGAACATACATGTAATAAAGCCCCCACAGTGGAAAATATCAAAGTTCTTGTGGAAAATATGTTTCCATCCCCCATGTATTGTGACCAATGGTTCTCACACTCCTCCAAGTATGATTGTGTTAAGTTATGGCCCTAAAGCAGGGGGACGTTTTTTGAAGATTATAATATTGCCAGTTATAGCACCCTCAATATCATCCAAAATAAATGTGTAAAAAGCTAAAAGAGCCAGGGATCAAACTGATGCTGAAGAATACTGATTAATACAACACTGAAAACACAGCATCATGTTCATTTTGTGTTTACCCATTTGTCTCCATTAAATTTGGAAAAGTGATTAAATATGAATTTAGACAATTATGTCATTTATTTAGAGACATTAAACGTTGAATGGGGTCAGACTGATTCCATACATAAAAGGATGGTTAAAGACTCAGTAGCCTAAGGACAAGTCAGAAAACATAAGACATAAGAGAAATACAGAATATGGGCCAAAGGGTTGCTACTGTTAAACCAGCCTTACTGGTATTGCAGAGGTGTACTATATGCTGATTAAAGTGTGTTTTATTGTACGCTGAGAGGACATTGACCAGTCTCAGACATTCTTTAATGAAGCATTCAAAGAATATGTAAATGAGTTTGTAGATATTATGTACCTCTGACTAGAACTGTAGCCTTAAAACACACTCGAAACACCCCTTTCCAATTGCTAGAGTGCTAATTAGCTCCATATGGGAACTGTTTAGAAATACTGCAGAAATTATCATGCAAACCTAAAAAATTGCAGTGTGAATAAGAACGTTCAGTGTTAATAGTGGCTTTATCTTGGTCCAGTGGATTCTCAGTAAAGCGGTACAAGGAATTCATTTTCTAGTGAAATCTCACACAGCTCCGAGATGCCATAGAGGCTGCAAACAAACAAGGCTGAGATCTCAGAGTCAAGTGCTGTAATGAGGTATTGATTTTCTGCATCCTGCCACATGGCATTTGCTGCAAAGTCGCTGTTTGATGCAGGGGGAGAAGGATATGATCCCTGGCTGGGTGTCCATCTAGGCCATCTCTTTTAAAACTACTTAGCAAACAAGATGTGGTATGTAGAGGACGAATAAGCCAACGCGGTACGATAAGAAATGGTTCAAGTTTTATAACATGGCTATTTTTAGAACACTGTTTCTGGGATCCAAGGCTAAATGCATTCAGGAGCCATAATCTCTGAGCAAGGCAATGAAAATGTGAAGAGAGAACAAAAGTCTCTTGAGAAGTCAGTTATCTGCTTTGAAATGCTTTATAAATCCTCTAAAAAGAGTTAAGACTCCTTACTGGTGTTATTTAGTATCAAAAGAGACCTCAATTCTTTATAGAGATCTAGAGAAACTTGGTAAAGCCAGTTTATCCACTTTGAGTTTCTGTTGCAGTTAAAAATTCTTACTGAACTCAGACACATGAAAACCCTTTGCATTACTGAGAACAGGAGAATGTTCATTTACTCATTTATTTTCCGTAACTGCTTAATCCTTGCTAAGGTAAATGAGATGGGTAAATGAGAATGTTTTGCTCCAAATATTCAAGGCAGAATGGAATATGTGTACGAAAAGGAAAGCAATCAAATAACAGATATGTCAAAAATACAGTAATCACTAGCAGGTCTAGCAGCATTACATTAAAGCAATCACATGCATGTCTTTTAATTTTGTACTTCTGAATCTGTATAAAAAAAGCACTATACAGCCAAAAGTATTGGGACACACCTCCAAATAACTGAATTCAGGTGTTCCAATTACTTCCATGGCCACAGGTGAATAAAATCAAGCATGAAGGCATGCAGACTGCTTCTACAAACTTTTTTGAACGAATTGGTCACTTTCAGGAGGCTTGGCACCGTGATATGATCCCACCTGTGCAAGAAGTCCATTCGTGAAATTTCCTCGCCACTGAATATTCCATGGTCAAATGTTAGCAGTATTATAACAAAGTGGAAGCAATTGAGAACAACAGCAACTCAGCCACAAACTGGTAGGCTATGTAAAATCAGTGGGGACAGAACATGCTGAGCAGACCTCCAGACTTCATGTGGCCTTCAGAAGAGCTCAAGAACAGCATATAGAACAGCACATAGAACTTCATGGAATGGGTTTCCTTGGCCGAGCAGCTGCATCCAAGCGTTACATCACCAAGTGCAACGCAATACATTGGATGCAGTGGTGTAAAGCACACCACCACTGGACTCTAGGTCAGTGGAGACGTGTTCTCTGGAGAGACGAATCATACTTCTCTGTCTGGGAATCTGATAAACAAGTCTGGGTTTGGTGGTTGCCAGGAGAACAGTACTTGCCAAATGCATTGTGCCAAGTGCAAAGTTTGGTGGAGGGGGAATTATGGTGTGGGGTTGGTGGAGGTTGGGCTTGGCCCCTTAGTTCCAGTGAAATGAATTCTTAATGCTACAGCATTGGCCCCTTCCTGTTCCAATGTGACTGAGCACCAGTGCACAAAGCAAGGTTCATAAAGACATGGATGAGCAAGTCTGGTGTGGAGAAACTTGACTGGCCTGCACAGAGTCCTGAACTCAACCCAATAGAACACCTTTTGGATGTATTAGAGTGGAGACTGCGAGCCAGGCCTTCTCGTCCAAAATCAGTACCTCATCTTACAAATGGTCTCCTGGAAGAATGGTCAGAAATTCCCATAAACACACTCCTAAACCTTGTTGACAGCCTTCCCAGAAGAGCTGAAGCTGTTATAGGTGCAAAGGGCTGGCCAAGTCCATATTAAAGTCTATGTATTAAGAATGGGATGTAATTAAAATTCATGTGTGTGTAAAGGCAGGCATCCCAATACTTTTGGCAATATAGAGTATGAATTTATAAGCAAGCACAACAGTATGTTTAAAAGGTGAAACTAAGAAATTAAAATGTATTTAAAAATTAATTTCGAAGTTAAAGACTTAGTTTAGTACTGTGTTGAAAAGCTGTTGTTAGTAATTACAGCTTTGAGATGTCTACGGACAGACACAATTCACTTTTTTCAGCATTGTGGTCTATACCTCTTGATAAGTGACAGGGGTCCCTCCAAAGGACTCACAATTTCAAATCCTTCAAAAATGTTCCATGAAATTCATGCTAGAAGATTGGCTAGGTCATACAAGCACCTTCATCATTTTTTTTTTAAATAGTTGGTGCCATCTTCTTCACTTTCTTTGCTAATGACAGGAAATCATTCTCTAATATGTTCAGTGCTGTGTGAAATGCAGAAATGCAGCACAGCATCATGATACTCCTTCCTTTGTACTTTACTGTGGGTATGGTGTTCTCAGGAACATACACGCAACCCTTCTTTTACTCAATGATGAGCTGAGGAGCTCTTTTTTGATGTCTTCTGCATTGCCCTAAATTGTTCTGATTTGTCATGTATTCATTTTAGATGAGTATCTCTGGGTTTTATGTTTTAGCGAGGAATTTTGGGTGGGTTGTAGAAACAGGGATGATTGTGGTTCATTTCTTACTGTTGTTTCACTGTTGTTCCTGTTGCTTTCAGGTGATCCTGCAACTCTTTTCAAGTGAAGAATGTATCATTATCTATTATTAGTCTAAGATAAATCCCGAATGGCACATAATTATTCATTCTATGACCTTTGTACCTGCCTACTATTGAAGCAATTAGACTCACCTTGATCTGTAGATTTTCTCATTTGAGTGTTCAGCTGATATTATATTAGATTATATTATGATGTATGATAAGCCTTTATACATATGTGCATGTTATATACTAATGCACTTATTGTTAGGCTGTATATTGTAGCTAATGATAAGCTGCATATGTAAGGGGTTCAGTAAAGATGTGAGGTTGACAACTGGTGTACCTCCACTACTAGAAGTGATACCACTGGATGTCATTATTTGGAAGGTTTTCAACAATTCAGAGTTTGGGATTCAAGTCATGTTGTCTTTTCCACTGATTTCAGTAACTGTGTGCTGGCAGACCTTTTTAGTTAACCTATGCAGCTATGTCTGACCCCATGATTCTTACAGCTATTGTGATTTTTACATTTTGCCTGGAACCCAATACAATCCACATGTCTCTGTCTCTCCCATTTTCTGTCTCTATATGGCTCCCATCTTGTCCTCATCGTTATATAATCATTATATAATCATTATATTCACTATAATAGATTGAACTTACTAGGTAATGCCCTCAGTAGGCTTCCCTGGGCACAGTTGCACACACACATAGACAAACACACAGTAGAAAAACTGTTGAGAGGACTCAAAGTATCAAGGCCACACAATGCATTCATACTTCATACTTCATAGTTTTTTTTAACACTGCATTTGTCTTAAGTAAATTTGTGCAAACAGCTTGGATCTGTTTGTTCATCCAACATTATGCTGCCAATTAAATATTGCAATGTTTCAAAGAGCATTTTGCAGACGCTCTCATCCAGAATTGCTTTGACTGTAATCATAATACAGAAGTGAGTTAATGAAGCATTTTTTCCAGGGAAGTTTACTGGTACAGACTAATGTACTTGGTCTCAAACCGCAGTCTGACTGGTGGAGGGCAGAGGTGTTATCCACTAAGCTATCCAATCATTGTCATTTTTATGCAACTCACACCAGTTACTGTATATAATAAATCATCATTACTGTCTAAAAACATTGAGGTATTCATGTATTAAATGTATTAATAATGAGATGTAAATGCTTATACTAAGCAAAAAAATCTGCCGATTAGGTAAGCAAAATGTACAAAGTTGTCTCGAAACGTGCAATAAAATCAAGCATTTCTTATCACCCCAAATCTCTTAAAACCAGCAAAAACATCCTCAAAATGTTCAATGGATACTCACAAAGTCTTATTATAAACAACCGAGTCCCTGTACTCAGTTGTTATAAACAACTGAGTCTACTGAGTCCCTGTATCTTATTACTGTGGGTGGAAACAGAGTTCGGAATGCTGAAAATTATATATTTACTTAGTTATAAAAAATTAACGGTGTTGCAAACAGATGCTTATTTCAAAAAAGCTTCCACAAAAAATGTGTTTACTGCACTGACAGATTTTTTATTCATATATAAAACTTAATTTAGCTTAATACAAACATTTACATGTTGTTTCCATAATCATTTCTATTTCTATGTCTATTTCTATGACAGTTCTTAAGACATGGGGTGTGTTTAGTGAAAATGACAACGGTAACCTCATACAGTTGGAATGTAGCAGTGGGTGATACCTTTGACCTCCCCCTTTTTTTTACAGCTTTTTCTCTGCATGTGTTTGTGCATACTTGTGGTTCTCTCTTTACCTTTATGGTAAGGCTACGGGCAGGTCTTAATAACAAACCACAAAACCATAGTAGTGCTTATTGTTTTATCTTCCACACATCAGAACATCCCAAGATTATTATTATTATTATTATTATTATTATTATTATTATACATAGCAATACAACTAATTGTTCTAAGCACAACTATTGCACTATATGTCCAAAGCATCCACATACTCCTTATAATTAGTGATCTCAGCTACACAGGTGTTTGATTGTGCGAATACAGCTTGCATAGTCTCTAAAACGTCCTGGGGGAGCCATGAATGAGCTTAAGGTCACCATGCTGAAGAATCCTCTAGAGGGACATTAGGCTGTGGAGCAGAAGAACTATGTTCTCTGGAGTGATGGAGCTGCATTCAGAATCATCCAACATCAGTACCTGACCTAGCTAATGCTCTTGTGGCTGGGACCAATTAAATTCTCCCAGCAATGTTCCAGCATCTAGTGAGGTGGGTCTCAACCTCTGGAGGGCACCCCAGCCAAGTTGTACCTGCACACCCACTTCAATCCAGACAAGGCTTTTTAATTTCTTGATAAGTAGGATCAGGTGTTTTGGGAGTATGTAAAACCTTCAGGACCAAAGTTGGGAGTGACTGGTCTAGTGTAAAGCCTTCTTTGCAAAAAACAAATCCTGTTATTGTATAAGAAAGTGGTCAGATTCCTTATTAAATCTCTTGGTTTCAGAAGAAACATTCATTGTAGCTGTCTACAAACTTTTGCCTGTAAGTTGTATGGACGGAAGTGTGTACATTTCATTCATAACATGCATTCGTCATCAGCCATAACTGCAACCTTTAAGGGTTTTCTATGAAAGAGTTGATTTGGAAAATCTTGGCAGTCAGTCAGCAGACCAGTGTAGGAGTACCAGTGCTGCTATGTAGGCGACGGTCAAGAAAAAACATAAAAGAGTACAATTGCAGTTATGCATCTGATTTGATCAGGTCTGTTCTAGTCTGGAGGAGGAGTTCTGTTGCATGATGATGAATATGAATGATGTCTTATTCATCTGTGAACCGGTATCAAGTGAGTATTAATATTAACACAAAGGGTCACATCAAAATTGAGCTGCAAAATCTGTGCAATGATGTAATACCTGAGTCATCTGCCAGAAAGGGGGACTGAAAAAATATCAGCTGTGACGAGAAGCTTCGACGCTGTTATATAAAAAGAAAATATTGATTGGGCCTATCTGAACAGAAAACATTGACTGGTATTAGCTAGCTCTAAAGGTAGATGGCAGGTTTACACAAAGCTTGCAATGAGTCTCTGAGATGGTAAATTTATAAAAGTTTAAATGCTATTCTTTCTTTGGGCCCCGATAACTACAACTAGAGCATTGATTTAAAGCAGGTGTGTCCAACTCCGGTCCTGGAGGCCGTGGTCCAGCACGTTTTGGTGATTTCCCTGCTCAGAAACACCTAGTTCACCTTGCCAGTTAATTGTCAGGTTAAATGAATGTGTTTGAGGAGAACCACATCACTCTGTGCTGGACACTGGAACCTCCAGGACCGGAGTTGGACACACCTGATTTAAAGTAAACCTCAAATGAAATTTTACCTTTCTTAGCTCTAGCTTTAGTTCCTGATAGTGGTCATATCAAGCACAACATTTCATTACCGGAGCGCTTGAAAGTTGAGGGAGTTTATGTCACGGTTCTGGTCTGCGACCACCAGGGGTCGCTGCAGGACCATGGTTGGGGCTCCACTGTCACCCCCGTCTGCGACCACGGGAGGTTGCCGCCTCTGTCCCTGTGTATTCTCCCCACCCGTTCTGAGTTGTTTGTGTTAAAGACTGTTTTTACCTGTTTTGAGTTTCTGTTCATCCAGGCACGACTGTTTCTTGGTTCCTGTTTTGTTCCCTTCTGCTATTTATGTTGGTTTGTCCTTAGTTCCTGTCATGGGAGCATACTAGCCCTATACTCACCCTCACCTTATCCCCGGTCCGTGTCGTCTATATACCCTTAGTTCTGTTTTCATGTCTGGCCCTCGAGCCTTTTTCTGTTTAGGTTTGTTCTAATAAACATCACTATTCATGGAAGTCTGTGCCTGTGCCTCTCACTCCCTGCCCGGACACGGCCGTGTGATGACAGAATGCTCCCATCCCCAATGAACTCGCTTCCTGGGCCCGAACCAGCGCTACTCGAGCCCCTGTTGCTCCTTGCCCCTCTTGCCCGGTCCTTGGCGGCGAGAGCAGCCGAGCGGAGAGCGGCACTGGTACCTGGACTTCGGCAGCTCCAAGGATGACCTCACCAATGGCTGGAGCGATCAGGAGGAGGAGCAGGTCGAGACCTTCGACCTGCGGGGCTTCCTTGCCAGCCTCCCACTCTCCGGCGCGGTGAGGGGGCCGCGGAGCCTAAAAGAGGACCGCAGGGCTCGACCCACTCTCCTGGAGTTCGCCAGGTATGCGGACTCGGAGGAGGATGAGCCCATGTACGGGTTGAGCGGACGGCCAGGGAATCCGCCAGTGTTACTGGATCCACGGACCCTGCTTCCTGCCGTTCCCACCGCCAAGGCAGCGAGAAGACCAAGACCCCAGAGGAGGAGGTGAACCCGGCCCGACTCCAGGAAAGCGGCCCTTGGACCGGCATCCGCCCGACCGAGGCAACCAGCCCCCGCGACGTTGCCCCCACGGCCTCTCCCGGTAGAGCGATCGGCTTCCCAGTCGCATTTCAGCTCTCCACCGCACCGTGGCGACACAGCCCAACCCATTCCCAACCCACCTCAACCATTCACCGTGCTGCCGAGGCCATCGGTTCCCGTCCTGAGCCTCCAGGCCTGGAGGGCGCCCGGACAGCTCCGATCCCCGGGCCACGGCGACTCCGACCCATCATGCCAGCCACTCAAGTTCCAGCTCCAACGCCAACCTTCACATCAGCCACCCAAGCCCCAGCCTGTCTCGTCACGCCAGCCGTTCAAGCTGCAGCCCCAGCCAAGCCTGACGCTGCTACTAGCAGCACCCCGCCCGAGATCCCAGCGTGCCGCTCGCCGCCCGAGGTTCCAGTGCGCCGCTCGCCCGCCTCGACTCCCCAGCAGCCGGCTTCCACGCCGGCCTCAACTCCCAACAGCCGGCCTCCATGCTGGCCTCAACTCCCCAATAGCCGGCCTCCACGCCGGCCTCGACTCCCCAGCAGCCGGTCTCCATCCTGGCCGCCCAGGTCCTAGAGCCCGTCTCCTCAACGGCCACCCAGGTCCTTGAGCCTGTCTCTTCACCACCCAGCCCCGAGGTCCCAGCCCAGACTCCAGCACCAGACTCCGCTCCGGTCCCAGCCCAGACTCCAGCGCCGGGTTCCGCTCCGGTCCCAGCCCAGACTCCAGCGCCGGGCTCCGCTCCGGTCCCAGCCCAGACTCCAGCGCCGGTCGCCATACCAGTCCCAGCCCAGACTCCAGCGCCGGACTCCGCTCCGGTCCCAGCCCAGACTCCAG
>JBBPCX010069779.1:0-7500 GCA_037974365.1 Hydrocynus forskahlii | reverse complement strand
CTTCATTTTATTTAAATTTTCTATTACAAAAAACAAATAGTGGATACATTTACAGTACCGTGCAATTCAATTTAAAACCTGTTTAGCTGAGCAGTCTATGTTTTTAAAAAGTTAATATTAGAATGTAACAAATCATTTTAATACAGTAAATAGTTTATGTACATCCATGTGTTTGCTTAATCAGTCCCAGACCTCTCCCCATGGTAGCCCAGTATTACACTGTAGCTCTCATCAAATACCTCAAATACCTGGTTCAACTCAATCAATACTTCATTAGATTAGATCAGGTGAGTTGCTGATGGAGTTTCACAAATCCACTCAACGGCTGGAGGCATCGAGGCGAAATCTGGAACTGAATCTATGTTCTTCTAACCAGCTCACAAAACTTCAAGGACTTCTTACAAACAAGGCAAATGTTGATATTGTTGATGCTTTCTTATTTGTTTGCATTTCTAAATTGTGTTTTTATTGTCAGAAAGTGCCTTACTGCTCAGATAAATGGCACTGAACATTTTGCACAAAAGCCCAAGACTTTGCCACAATACTGTATAAAGTGTTGCATTTTGCTTTTTTTGAGCGCCGTTCAATAAAAACATTTTTGCTCAAATGTGCTCAAGCGTAACCACAGATTTCCGAATGAGGTTAAATGGGCTAGAGCGACAAGATTTTGATCAAGGTTGAGAGTCTCACTTCAGTAACACATGGTGCAAAAGATGAATGAAGAAACAAAAGTAGAGGGGTGAGGAACAAGTTGCAGTAACAATGAAAAGCTGAACTTTCAGAGTAGCAGAGAGGTGTGTTACAGTAACAGCACACTATGGGATTAATGCAGAAAAATTAAATACCAGTTTTCCAAACATGAGCCGTTTATGATCCGGCTAATGCGCTGAAAGAGCCTGTTGCTGAAGAGCTGATGATGTAAGAAGCAGTTCATGCAGAGCACAGAGCTGGATTTTCAGCTCACATCGGAAAAAAATCCCACCTCACTCAGACAGGCTGCTCCCAGAGGCCCTGACCAGAGACAGTGGTGTCCACTAAAGCCGGTAAATGAGAACCGCTCTAAAGAGAGCAAGAGGCTTTACATTTACACACGCTCTTTCCCACACTCAGAAACTTGGTTTTTCAATGTACTGAAATCAGTACCCATAAGTCTTGCAAGTCCCACGATTTACACACTATATTTAATGACCTCACACACTCCCTCCAGTAGACAGACAGACAGACAGACAGAAGGCCACCCACACAGCAAAGCCAGTGATTAATGACCTTTAAAGAACCACCAAACCGCACCATCATAGAGCGAGAGAAGCACACACACCAGCGGTGTAGGCGTAGCCACATTTCAGGCCGAGGGGGTGTGGCTGGTTACAGGTTGGAAGACCAACTATTTAGCATGATGTCCCACAAACATCGCTATAGTGCGGATCATCGTGTAACGTCAAATAAATAAAGTCCCATTACCAGAACAAAAAAACTCCTCACAATATAGTCTCGTCCTGAAATCTGATGTTCTGAGCAGTTCAGTTAGGTAGGGAGAAGTTCTGGAGATGACTATTGGCTTCTAGAGTTAGCAATGCCAGCTCCAGTTCGTAGTTAACTAAAGAAGCTAAACCTGGACTTCAAATACGGCTTGCCTGACTGACCACATTTGGGGTCAGTGGGACACTGTCTGATTTTCAGATGATCTGTTCCTTTAAGTACCAGTAAACCCAACATGAGAAAAACAAAGCTTGATGCTAACACTACACACGCTATTGGTCAGAGATGCTAGAGCAAATTAGCATAATTGTGGTGGAGGCAATTAGTGTGCCTGCATTATTATTATTATTATTATTATTATTATTATGGCTTTTGGTGCTGCATCCCATCTGTCTGCAGTTATGACGTGGTTCCAATGCTAATATCCAGTGTAGTACGCGTGTATACAGCTTTTTGATTGCTTGATCATGGGCCGAGTACTGATTGTTACAAGATTTTTGTGGTTGGGTCGCCTCTGTAATGTATAGGGAGAGAGTGGAGGAGCAAGTTGACTATAAAATGTGTAGCGCAGAAGGAGTCTTGGAGTAAGTATTGTGACTTCATGGATACGGAAGATGCAAAGCGACAAAGACGGAGCAACATAAACAGCCTTTAAGATACTGAAACCTGTTATGGTTTAAAAATAATAATTATCAGCCTGTGAAAGCTTGCTTTAGTGCTGCTAGTTAGCTAGGAAGCTGCTAATCAGATCAGTTGGCCGAACATTCCGCGTTCTGGGTGAAAAATGTGTTCATATTAAGCCTGAAGGACAGTATAGTGTGTTAGTGTGACACGTTAAGATAGATAGCCAGCAGTTTTCTCTGAGTCTCTGATCTATAGCACCCCTGCGCACACCAGTTTTCATCCATGCATATCAGAAATAAGCTTCTGTGAGTGCTGGAGTGTAAGCCCATCACATTTTCTTGTGGAAATGAATTCTAATAAGTGATGGGCCGATCCACGTTTTTCCAGTTCCGATCCGACTCCGATACATGACTGCCGATACCGATTCCGATATAATACATCTTTTTTACTTCATAAGTAGCATTATTTTGTTCAATTTGTGCTGTTTGTTAGTAAGGTTACATCACAGAATAAATAAACTACTAACCACTTATTAGAAGAGCAGAAAATATACACAGATACACTGAACTGAAAGGGTTTCTAAAGGAATTTAAGTCACACTTCAGAAAAAGGTAGCAACAACAGCTGTACAATTTTGTAAACATCAAAAACACAACAATCTTGGCTGAATCATCTAAATAGTCCAAGTATTATGTACATTCTAGCAGCAACAATTGTGTAGAAAAGAAAAACTAACAAATTTAAAATTTGGAGATACTTGGGCAGAGTGTAATCTGACCACTTCTGTATTTAAGGTGGACCGGCCGAGTTACGAGATGCCCTACTTTAGCATCGTCGTGTTTTGGGAGATAGAGAGAGGGGGAGAGGGTAAAAACAGCCAACAAAACACACAGAATAGCCCCTGAAAGAACCCCAAAGAGGTATTGAGAGAGAGCTAAGAGTCTTCTCTGATATTCATTTCGCTTTTGGGTTGTCTGCTGTAAATTGGTTGTGTTTTTGGAAAATGTTTACGAGCGTCTGCTGCCTGGTGCCTTTTCCCGTTTGCTAGCGTCTCCTGGTACACTTTGTCGTGAAATCTCCGCAGAGGCTTGATTAAATTTGTTGTATTGTACGACGCAACTGAACTTCCACCCCTTGGCACGCTGGCTTTACACACATTGCAAGTAGCCATCTTGCTTTTCGGTGTTTCCAAACTCTGTTATCTCCAAACGCGCGACAGTTTTTTCAAAACAAGGCTCGCTCAGATTGAAGTTGCCGCAGGTTCATGGTATGGGGGCGGTGACACATCTCGTATTACACAGCGTTGAGTTTAAGGTCCAGCACAAGCTGCAAACTGGAATATAGAGATCGGGGCTGTCTGACCAATATCCGATATCGGATTTACGGCTATATCAGACCCAATACCGATATCAAATCAGATCAGGCCCATCTCTAATTCTAAAAGTATTCTTATTTTCAGCAGCACATGGTTAGTTAGTGACAATGAAAAATCATTACTTCAGGTGCTGGCCAATAAACCACCAGCTGATATTTTACAGCACAATCTGCAAAAACAGTCCAACAGGGTAACGCCATGCTTCCACACTGACGGTGCAAAACACATCATGCTGATAGCATCCATCAAAAACAACCTCGATATAAACAAGTTTATTCCAGATTACTGAACAATGTCACATGCTTTGAGGCGAGCGTGAAATGATTTATGCATGCAGTTAGGATCATGCCTATTGGCGGGGTATAAGTTTCTAGTTCTTATTAGTTACATTAGTCTCACAGCTCCAAAAGAAGCAAAATTTCACACCAACCATTCCCTGACAGATCAACCACAATTGTGGTAAAAGTGAAGAAACTTTGATTTTCTATTGCTTTAACGTGTCTTGAGTCAAGACTAGCCATGTGTGAGAGTATTAGCATGCTTGCCGGACTGTTTCCCGGCTGTGTTCATGCAGCGGAATAGCTGGAGTATCTTCTGTCCCGCAGCAGCGTTTCATTAATGAGGTGTCGATTCCAGGAGATGATAAAAAAGTTAAATTGAAAAATTCCTGTGAGGATCTGGGTCCAACAATCAAGGTTTTGTTCAGTATTGCCGGGAGTGGGGATGGGGTGGCTCTGTGTGTGTGTGTGTGTGTGTGTGTGTGTGTGTGTGTGTGACTGTGTGTGAAAGAGAAAGAGACGCACACTTACTGCTGGGAAGGAAACTAATGACTATCGGGTCCAACTCTGTGTTCACATTAGAGGGTTAAACTGTTTGTTGTCTAATTGTGACTTTATTTTTTCAAATCATTAAAGATTGTATTTTGTCCTTATTGTATTGTATATTTTTATTACTATGAGTTTTATGGTATATTGTAATTATTATCATAATTACTTTCATTTTGCATAGTAAAAGAGAGAGAAGTGATGAAAAAGAGAAGGGAAGGGAAAACGACAGAGAATAGAAGAGAAAAAAGAAGTAAATGATATGGGAAGAGAAAAGAGGAGAGAAGAGAAGAAAAGAGGAAAGAGGAAAGAAGAGAAGAAAGGAGAAGAGAGGAGAAAAGAGAGGGGAAGAGAGAAGGGAAGAGAAAAGAGAAGCAAAAGACAAGGGAGGACAAAAGAGAAGAGAAGTTTTCAGCACAGTTATGAAATAATTTGGGTTTTGTTGATCTAATTTACAAGCAGATCAATCTGTCAGACGGATCCCTCACATCTCACTGATCTGCACTTATTTTCCACATCCGTTATTCCTTCAGTGTTGGCATTTACAATCACAAACAGCTGGAGACAAATATGCAGCCTGTCTGCAGCTAGACAGACAGACAGAGTGTGAGAAAGTGTGTGTGTGTGGGTCAGAATCAGTGAACCACTGCACCACCTCTATTCACTTCTAATTTTAAAGTATTTTAATTGATAATTAAAATTATCAGATAATCTATCAAAAATGATTAATTTCCATGAGATTCAGTCTCCTAGTGTTTCCTTCTGCTTGAATGACATTGTCACTCTACAAGTTTGTCCAGAAGCCTCTGATAATCAGATCTGAACACACACTTTAGTGAAAAGGAGAGACTCAAACACACTGACCTTTTTATCCAAAGGCCTTAATGTGGTCAGTGTCCCAGATTTGCTTCAGTTTAAACAGAGACTCAGAAATAGTTCCGAATCTGGAAGATTTCTTCTTCATTTGACTCTCACAACTTTTCTTCGGTTTCGCTTTTTCATAATTTCAAGAAATGTGTTCTTTATTTCCAGGTTAGCTAAAAAATGCCAGATTTTTGGTATGTTCTACAAGTTTTGGGCTCCACTGTATGAATCAGTGCCCAAGAACTCACCCACATATATGCACGCACGCACACACACACACACACACACACACACACACACACACACACAGTCAGCGTGTGCAGTCACTGATGTGTCACAGTCGCATCCTGCGGTGTGAGAAAAATAAAGGAATAAAATGATATCGGTCATGCAACACCCTCGATTTCCTGTTTCCTGCTGGCAGATTGCTGAGGAGCAGCTGCGACCTGCTATTGCACAACACAGCTAACAGCACACAGCTGCTCACACACACACACACACACACCCACACAAACACAAGATGTACCATGCACTCAAGCCAGAACACTCCAAATATTCAGTCTGGTGTCCGGCCACATCCGCTGCACTCTCAGGACAGACACACACAAACACACACGTTTGCAGTGTTTACAAATACAGCAGGGCTGGACTAAACTCCCTCAAGCTGGACTGAAGGGATACTTAAGTGTAGGACAGTACAAAAATCTAAAATTTATTTTTTGCAGATTAGCCCCGCCCTACATAAGGAGTGTTAGTGATGTGCTGTGCTGTGCTGTGGTCACACGTGACTATAAGGGTCCACTTTACTTTTTCACTCTGACAACTTTCTAAATGCCACACAAGGCAGGAGCCAATCAGAACAGGGCGACAATTTGTGTTTTTGCAGGGTTTTTTTTTCTCAAATTAAGATTTCAGTCTCTTGCTGCTTTAGAAAGTAATGAATGCGCCTCAGAGAACATCTAAAGAAAGTGAGACGTAACCAAACTTTTGATCTGCAGTGCAACCTGGTCATAACTCCAAAAACACACATGACCATTAAGAGACCGCTGACCTGTGGCATGCACTATACTGTGTGTGTGTGTGTGTGTGTGTGTGTGTGTGTGTGTGATTAGGGGTCAGTGGGCTGCCAGAATGAGTAAATATGCAGCTCGCTCTTTTATTTATGCATAAATATCACACCAGCTAATTAACTCCTCAGGAGTTCAGCCAGTGAGACCAAAAACACTCTCTCTCTTTGTGCATTTTCACTCTCTGTCCATTTTCACTCTCTCCCAACTCTGTCCATTCTCTCTCTCTCTCTCTCTCTCCCCCACCTCTATCCATTCTCTCTCTCTCTCTGTCCATTTACTCTCTCTCCCATCTCTGTCCATTCTCTCCCTCTCTCTCTCTCATCTCTGTCCATTCTCTCTCTGTCCATTTACTCTCTCTCCCACCTCTGTCCATTCTCTCTCTCTCTCTCTCTCTGTCCATTTACTCTCTCTCCCACCTCTGTCCATTCTCTGTCTGTGTCCATTTACTCTCTCCCACCTCTGTCCATTCTCTCTCTACCTCTCTCTCTCTTCCACCTCTGTCCATTCTCTCTCTCTCTCTCTCTTTCTCCTACCTCTATCCATTCTCTCTCTCTCTCTCTGTCCATTTACTCTCTCTCCCATCTCTGTCCATTCTCCCTCTCTCTTTGTCCATTTACTCTCTCTCCCACCTCTGTCCATTCTCTCTCTGTGTCCATTTACTCTCTCCCACCTCTGTCCATTCTCTCTCTCTCCCACCTCTATCCATTCTCTCTCTCGCTCTGTCCATTTACTCTCTCTCCCATCTCTGTCCATTCTCTCCCTCTCTCTCTCTCTCATCTCTGTCCATTCTCTCTCTCTCTGTTCATTTACTCTCTCCCACCTCTGTCCATTATCTATCTCTCTCTCTGTCCATTTACTCTCTCCCACCTCTGTCCATTTACTCTCTCTCCCACCTCTGTCCATTCTCTCTGTGTCCATTTACTCTCTCCCACCTCTGTCCATTCTCTCTCTCTCTCTCTCTCTCTCTCTCTCTCTCTCATCTCTGTCCATTCTCTCTCTCTCTCTGTCCATTTACTCTCTCCCCCTCTCTCCATTTACTCCCACCTCTGTCTATATTTCTTTCTGCCAACTCTCTCTCTATCTGTCTCTCTTTCTCACTCTCTG
This sequence comes from Hydrocynus forskahlii, assembly GCA_037974365.1. NCBI lineage: Eukaryota > Metazoa > Chordata > Actinopteri > Characiformes > Alestidae > Hydrocynus > Hydrocynus forskahlii. The sequence goes on along the minus strand of JBBPCX010069779.1, from coordinate 160 downwards.
TCGATTTTATCTGTCTCACCCACTCTTTCTGTCCATTCTCTCTCTACCTCTCTCTATCACTGTCCATTTACCCTATATGTCTCCCCCGCTCTCTCTCTCTCTCTCTCTCTCTCTCTCTCTCTCTCTCTCTCTCTCTCTCTCTCTCTTCCTCTCCTCCTCT
>JBBPCX010069778.1:0-11100 GCA_037974365.1 Hydrocynus forskahlii | reverse complement strand
AGAGAGAGAGAGAGAGAGAGAGAGAGAGAGAGAGAGAGAGAGAGAGAGAGAGAGCGAGAGAGAGAGAGAGAGAGAGAAAGTGACAGAAATTTATTGAATCAGGGAAAGAGATAGGATGGAGATAGAAGTGGGGTGAGAAGCAGTGAGAGAAAAGGAAAAAAGGAAGAAGTAAAAGGAAAGAAAGAATGAAAGAAAGAAGGAAAGAAAGAAAAACAAAGATCGATTAAAGAAATAAAGGAAAAAGGCCATTAATCTTAATATTCTGGCCATTTGGTTTGAGTATGTTAAAAGGCCTCTGTAATTCTGTTTATTATCTTATTATGATCTGCAGCACACTTACACTGTCCACATAGTTAGCAAGCTGCACCATCTCCTCTCTCACAGCCGTCTGATTCCTGTAAGTGTAGTTAAACTGAGAGAGAGAGAGAGAGAGAGAGAGAGAGAGAGGACAGAGCTTTGTGATGACTGAACATCACCCCATTTTCCCTCCCTTTTCTCTTTTTGTAATCATAGATTTTAGTTTTAGTGATTGGACTGAGAGGTCTAGCTTATTTTAAGCTATTATTCAGACCCTAATTCTCAGGTTTTCTGTGTAGCACTTGAGAAATAAAAGAAAAAGCAATAAATGAGTCCGCTGGAATATTATGCTTTACAGTTTTAATTGGTCAAACAGCAAGCCTAACTCACACACTCGCCCAAACCCACATCAAGACAGTAAATCGTCTCAAACAAACTTGCTTATGTGGTTTCTGGCACTGTATGATAAACAGGGTTAAATACAGATGCATTTATAAAAACAGCAGCTGTGAATTAACAAAGCCATATAATCATGATGCAGTTTTCATTTAAAAAGTGTCAATATTGTGCCATTTAACATCTTTTCTTTCTCCTTCTTGAGGGCTCTTCTGTTCTTTCCCATCAAGCCCTCCAGATGTTCAGCGATCATGTGACTGCATTTACAGCGGAAGAATTTCTTAAATTTGATTTTGCACTCTTCTGTGGCTTTGAGGAGGAAAAGGGACTTACTCTTTCGTTGTCGACCACCAGTAGCAGCTCCACATAATGCGTCTGGTGCATCACTGCCCTCCTTTTCTGTAGTTGGGACACATAAAAGTGGAGAGGAGGTTACACGTGTGGTGCAAAATAAATCCAAAAATAATGTCCTCATAAAAATGAATTCAGTCTAATCACAGCTGGCCAGTCAGCGCCGCTCCCTCACACTGACCCGGATCAGGTGACTGACGGGTTGACCAGGTGTGATGTCACTGGCATGGCTATGCTCTGGGTGTTCAGATGATGCTTTGTTTTCATGGTTATCAGAGTGAGGCGTTCCACAAGTCAGAGGCTCCGCCTTCACATCTTCTAGCCGGTAAACCAGGTGCTCGTTACGTGCCGAGCCCTCCAGAGGCTCAATGCCCAAACTAGAGTTGTCCATGTGGATCACACCCCTGGCAGAAAAACACGCACACGCACACGTTTATGCAGACACTCTCGTCCAGAGCGAGTAGCACATTTCAACTCTTTTTTTTTGTTCTAGTCACAAAATAATTGACATATACTAAGCAAACAACATTAGCTTAAATGCTGACAAAACATCATCACTGAAACATGCTTCAGTGAAAGTTTTCCTACCGTAACCCAGAGCACAGACTCAGAGCAGCCGAAGAGCCATCCACATCTTCCACATAACCATGGTAATGACAGTGACTCTGAGAGGGAGACAGAAAAACAGACATCTTTTTTAACTCATTAAAAACATACATTCCATTACAGAAATGAGGGTAAGACAGGCATGTGAGAGTGGGAGTGTAGACAATCGCTTTACAGACTGCAAAGATTGTGTTTCAACACGGCCTAAGGATATGGCGATTGTCTACACTCCCACTCTCAATCTTTGCAGTCTGTAAAGCAGGGAGGGGAATCACAAGTGACCTCCCAATACGGTATTATCATAATATAGTATAGTTCTTCCATCATTTGAAAGTGGTATATAATTATGAAGTGAGGTGAAGAGTGCCTTATCTATACGTCCAAAACATAAAAAAAGAAAATAAAAAATAATGGGGTGAAGGTGGGACAGTGTAAAAAAAAACTCCTCTACTTCAGAATACACATTTATTTGCACTATCTGCCTGTTTTGTACATTGCAATTCTTTGCTTAGATGATGCAATATAAGTATTGTAGCAGTTTCTTGACTCTGCTGTTTGTCTGTCTTTGTCTTACACTATTTGCTTCAGAGAACGCTATTTCAATCCTCTGTGTACTTGTGTATGTGGCTCGGCTGACAAACTCTTTTGAATCTTGGTGCAGTGTATAGAGCTGTAGCAAGAAGGTAGGTCTGATTCCTGGCCAAGTGGCTGAGGGTCCTTTCTGTGTGGGATTTCTAATCCATTGTGGGACATTGAATTTCTTTCTATTGTATCTCATTGTACTGTGTGATACTAAACTGCTCCTAGGTGTGACCCTGTGTGTGTGTGTGTGTGTGTGTGTGTGTGTGTCTGCCCTTTGATGAACTGGTGATCCGTAGAGGGTATTTCTCCTGCTTTTGCCCTATGAGTGATGGGATAGAGTCCAGCACTCTGTTTATGTATAAGCTGTTCAGATGATGGATGAATGGACAATATGGGCTGGATGTGCTCTGACGTTGGAGGCAGTGAGACCTTGAGGACTGCGATACAGCAAACCCAGAGTGGAGTTTACAGGACAGGCGTCATTCACACACATTGGAACGCAGGTGGTGTAACTTCCCTCAGTCATTAAGGCTGAATCCGCCATCCCTCACTAATGTGTAGAGAATAATTATCTCAGGCTTTCATGGTTCTGCATGGGTGAGCAGGAGACACATTCTCCTCAAATCCAGACGAGTTCCACTAATAGGATTCGGGATTGTTCCTTCTCAGCATTTGCAGCTTTCTGCTACCAATCACATTACGTAACCACGTCAACCTGGCCGTTAGAGGCTAATGACATCATCCTCTGGGCGAGTTCTATTCACACACCCCCTCAAGGCCTCACTACACTCCAGGCCCTCCTTTTAATCTCTTGTCTGAGTTTTTCAAACATAATATTAAAGCTGTGACAGGAAATATTAAGGAATTCAAATGTGGTCCAGGGACGGTTACTATTTGCTCCTGTTTGTCATTGAAAGAGTAACAAATATATGAAAACTACTGATATTTTAAACATAATTTACTGTCACTTATCTCCAAGTTTAAACTCCTGTTATTATTAGGGGTGTTTATGTCCGATACCAATACTAACACTGCAGTCTCGCAATACTGATCCGATACGGTCTTTTCCCCTCTCTAACAGCTAAGCTGTTAATAACATATCTGTCTGAACCCGAAACGGCTCCCTACTTCCACTAGAGGGCGCTGTGTAAGTAATACAAGTCCAGTTTCTTAACTCATAAGGCACACATAAAGTGTGTCCATTATGAAGTTCTGCACATGGGTGAATTTCCAGCAACTCTTTATTAGACATATACACATATTTGGGTGCAGGAGTCTATATTTTTGTGCACTTTGTAGGGAGCAGGGAGACATTTGGGACACAACCCTGCTGCTCATCTGAGGGACTCCTGTCAAAACCTGTATGTCTCTATTTACAGCACGTTGCTCAGAGTTTAGTGAAACATTTTGGTGATTACCGGACCTATAATGATACTCAGTATAGTATCGGCGCACCCCTAGTTATTATATCTGACAACAGTACTTGTTTTTGACCATCCTTCCACTGTCCAGCAATTTGAGTACATTCATAAACAAGTGGTGAAAATTTGATTTTTCACCCAAATATCACTTTAAATGACATACACTGGCTGTCAATCCAACCTGATTTATGCAAATGTCACATGTGTTGATGTGCAAAGTGATTTTAGTCTTTAATGTCAGTCTGAAGAGACTGGAATTTTTATTATAGCCCAGGGGAGCTGATAAGTACAGTTGACCCTTTGCATCCAAGTCACATGATTATCAGAAAAGCACACACTCTGAACCACACACACACTTCCTGTATCATTCCCAGAGGAGTGTGTACAGGGCTTCCCATTATGTGAGCTGATGCTGTAACCTCTTCCCAGCCGTAGCTTTGAGGAGTGACTCTCCCTTCCGGTTTTCTCTTCCTGCCTCCGGTTTTCTCATCTTGTCTGCCTGTTCTAACAGGCCTCGTCTCTCTACAGGAAATGCTGCTAAAGAAATGATTTGACCTCATTACTGCACACACAGCTTATTTAATCTCCATAGAGATGTGCTGACCAATAAAGTCAGCTCAGGAGCAGCATCCTGTGAGTGCTGCGTAAGGTCATTGTGACCAAAACGAAGATCCAGCTAGATAAAGATCCCCAGTACTGGAGCAGTGGAACTGAGTTTTCTGGAGGGATGGAGCTCCACCAGGACGATTTCCAATCATCCAGCATCACCAATTCCTCACTAATGTTCTTATGGCAGCAAACAAATCCTCACAACAATGTTAAAAAATCTAGTGTACATCAGTGAGTCATCCCAGAGGAGGTTGTTGCTAAAGTGAAAGGGGACCAATTTCTTCACACTTAAAGTGGATGAACTCACTGATTAGAGGGACTGTCTGGATACTTTCGGACACACACACTTTATTTCTTTATTTATTAGTAGATTCAATGAAAGAAATGAGTTCAAAGAAATGAGTACAAAGCCTAGACAAAGGAGTTCCAACCACTCAGCATTCAGCACCACCAGTATACTGATCACCGCCCGATCATCTGGAATCATCTTCACCTGTTTCTTCACTGGTTCAGGACTTAAGTTAGTTGTGCTTTGTTATGCCTGAATGATTCATGTGTATGTCCCTGGTCGGGTTCAAGGACTGGACTGAAAATAAGAATCTTTGAAAGTCCTTCAGAAAGTCTGGAGAAATGTTCTTCAAGACTACGTTAAAAACACAAGAAAGTCTGGCTATCAGGATGCAAAGATTGAAGAAATGCACAGTGTGCATTAGAATGGTATAAAACAAACACCAATGTTTATATTAGGGATTCCATCCACGTTCATGTCAGCTCTGCAAATGAGCAAAAAACCTGGAGGTTAAAGTCAGAATGGTGACAAAATGCCTAACTATTAGAAGGATGAGGAGGATTTCTTGGCTTATTGATAAGCTATGAATATGAAAAATGGTGGAAACAGACTATGAGTAAGTGATGATGTACTGGGAATGTAAGCCATGCGTGTTTGCTCGTACGGCAAGCATGGACTCGCCTCTGTGTCTTTGGTGAGCAAGACATTGACGTTAAATAAACAGCCAATGACAGAAGTCTGTGAGTCACTATAGCAACTCTCAGTTGACAGAAGGATGTAAAAACAGCCCTACTGAGAGCTAACAAAGTCCTTATAGGAAATACTGCCATCCCGGTGACGCAATGCAATCTTTCAAATGGAGAGAGGCTCCATTTAACCCCATCTAAAAGCCACTTTAGCATTTTAAAAACAGGTTTGTAATCACAAGTGAAACCTGACAAATTTGTGTAAACAGCTGGTAACACTTGGCTCAAATAACCACCCAAAATGTCGTTTGTATCACCAGGGCTTCAAGCTGGCAGAACCAGGTCTCAAACTCTGCTGGCTCATGGCAAAGGCAGCAAACTGGAGGGGCTTGAGAGGCAGGGCTGAGTTATCTATTTAAACTGATTTAATTAAAATAAATGATTTAACTAAAATAAATCAGTCGAGAAAATGGAGAACAGTGGGACAGAAAAGAAGACAGAAAAGGGCAGATGAGAAAACAAAGGCAAAAGGAAACAAAAATGATGCATTAGAGCAATAAACTACTTGAAGAAAGACAGAGAGGATAATAGGCAGAGGAGCAGGGGAGAGAGAGACAAAGCGAGAGAAAGGGTGAGGAAAAGAGAGAGAGAGAGAGAGAGAGAGAGAGAAAGAGGGAGAGTAAGGAAGAGAGAGATGGTGAGAGGGGGAGAGAGAGGAAGAGACGGTGAACAAGAGAGAGAGAGCAAGTTTTTGGGGGGTGGGGGTTGATGCAAAAAGATGAGAGGGTTTACGCCGTAGAAATAAACGAGGGTTAGGATAAATAATGGACACAAACAGAAGGCAGACAAAAACAAACGGGGGAAAATGCTGGAGCTACGGGGGGGAAGGGAGGGAGGTGAACGTGGAGAAAAGGGGAGAAAATATCCAAACAGAAGACTAAAGGAAGAAAGGAAGGGGTAACTGAACGAAGAAATAAAGCTTACAAAATGAGAGAGGCAGAACAAGCTCAGAGAGTGAGAAGACATAATTAACTCAAGAGGCAACAACGGCGTAGAGAAGAGAGTTAGAGAAGAGAATGGGAGGACATAAATGACGTGTAAAGACTAGAGGCTGAGAAACAAACCAGCACTAGGGTTACCTGAACTCATGACAGAGTGACGAGAACTGAAGTGCAAAAGGTATGTAAGGTCTGAGCACCTGAGAGGAGAAGTGAAAACACTTGGCCGCCAGGTGATACAAGAGAGTAAAGGAAACTGACAGGAGCAACCAGAATCAGAATTAGAAAGCTTTACTGATCCCAGAGGAAAATGCTTATGTTACAACTGCACAGACATACAGAGACACAGACAATATAAAATATAGTATAAAGTCAAAATAAAACTCTTCAGAAAACACTATGAAAATGCTGTGTTCTACATATTGAAGACTGGCTCTTTAAAATGAAGGGCAGGACTTTTCCCACAAACAACTCCCATACTTAGCGTGAAGAACCATTCCATTTATTTTTCAACCCGTCTCCTCCTTTATGACGTCTCCAGAGCTCCTAATGGAGGAAATCCCCTCACACCCCACAGCTCATGCATTAGACACGTCCTCGACAGCAAATCGTAGTGGTCGACGGAAACCCAGTTTATTTTACATTTCCTTAAACCAACATAGAAAACCTGGTTGTTATGACACACATCCAAGCCAATCTGCCCATCAGGCATAACGGACAGATCTGACTCAGAGGCAGGAGATCAGATTAAAATGAAAACACCACTGCGGGACGAGATCCGATGAGAAATACTCACAGCATGGCCAGAAGAATCAACAGGAAATACTCTAGCTGCTTTTCTAACAACTCATGAATCAAGAATGAATTCTAATGGGCCAAAAAGGATTGAACAGATTTACATTTTCAGTAAACCTAAAAATAATGCAAGTAAAACAAACAAACAAACACACAAAAAAACATTAAATGCTGAGAAGTAAAAAGTAAAGGTTTCTCATGAAAGTTACACTGGTGTGCAATTCCCACCTACATATTATCATACAGTTTTACAGACAGGGCGGTTAAGGCCTTTGCTGGAGCTCGTAGCCACTGGTTGGGAAAATTATATGTCACAAGCATCAATTATGGTGAAGATGAAAGAGGTCGGGGAAAAAATTATTAAATAATACTCAAATGAAAAAGTTGCAGAGCCCTAGCAAACTTCTCCATCAGGACAAGTTGTAATTAATCGACGCTGGAAAGGAGCTGCAAGATTTCTCTCAGAGTGACGATAAGGAAGGTAAGAGAAGAGCCAGCAAGCACAATAACAGACCTGCAGGACGACCTGAAAGCGACAAAATGCACTACACACACACACACACAATCGCGCACACACGCACATACACACACATACACACGCACACACGTATACATTACACAATAATCATGATGAGGGGCTGCTTCTGTGCATGCTACTGAGACTTCACATCATCAAAGATAATATGAACAGAGATATTTAATCTTATCATCCAAGAAACTGAATTTGGGGAAAAGACAGTTTAATAAGACAACAACCCCAAACATAGCCACAACAACAGAGGACTAGTTCATAGGAGGAATAAAGGTCCTTGCATGACCAGGCCAATCTCTTGACATGACTCCTACTCTGAATTTATAGTGGATTTTGAAATTCTGGGATCTTCGTATTCTTGGAGATTTATAGCCTAGAGGAATGAGCCAAAGTTTAGGACGTACTCACACTACGCCCAGTTGCCTTGTACAATTGCGCCCTTCCTCACTCTCCCTGCTGGCCCACGCTCACGTCCTCACATCCCTCATCACTTTATCCTTTTCGTCCAGTGAGCTGTCAGATTTATGGAGCATCCATTACCTTCAGACACTAAACCTGCAGTGTTTTCAGCTCCTCATCATGTTACTGAGTGGGTCTTTGGTCCACAAGAGTGAATAGAGGCCCCAGTGAGTGTTACTTGTGTGTTACTTGAGCACTAGTGTAACTCACTCTGGATAAGAGTTTCTGCAAAATGTTGTAAAAGTATATGTAAATGTAAAATGTAAATGTGTTGAGTCCAGATATTCCTGGATCCTTTCATCTGCCCAGATTTCCTGCACCTCTGTATATGAGAGTTGTCCCTTTCTCTCCATGGTAAATGGAACAGTCCAAGTCAACTGTGCCCAAGTCCACCTCCTCCAGAGAGCCCAGGATTGGTATGGACTGATCACACTAGCAAAAAGAACTAGACCTTGAGGGTCAAACATACTCGGGTGTGTGTGAGTACCCCTTAAATCCAATGTTGCAAAAAGCAAATTATCATCTTGAAGCTCTAATTGCCAACAGAAATGTTATTTAGGGTTTCTGAACACATCTTCCCAACTTTAAAACATATTTGGTCATGCTTATGAATACACATTTCTTTGTCCATATTTATAGGTCCAAAGTCAAGAAACTGTGTGCCTATCTGAAATGCTTATTTGCACTGGAAAGATTTTAAATAACAATTTGGAATATTTTTGAGCTGGATCAAACACAATTACAAAAATCTGGCAACCCTGTACCCTGAACCAAAACTCATTTCTTCAGCCTGGAGGTTCACGATTTTCCCCAGATGTTATTTAACAAGCTGCCCTAGAAACTGATGCGAAAAAGTCAGAGGAACAACTCACAACATAATGAAAAAAACATCTGGCATTAGAGAGGCTGATGAATGCGATGAGCCACACGTTTATATACAAGTGTTCCAGCAAGTGTTTTCAGGTTGGGCCACAGAGGATTTCTGGACATTGCTTGTGCTGATGTACCAGTGAGATTCATGCTGGAACACACTGCTTACGCTGCCTAATCTTCACTGTCTGTGTGTGTGTGTGTGTGAGTGGGAGTGAGTGTGTGGGAGTGAGTGTGCGCACACAGCCAGAAGAGCTGAATCACATTCCGGACATCCAGCACTGGAAACAGTCACAGCAATGAAGTCATAGTGCACGCGCACACACACACACACACGCGCGCGCATGCACGCACACCTATTCTGTCACTTTTGAGCAGGCTGGTCGGCTGAAACTAATTACCCATGAATGATTTATTAATAAAACAAGTCATTACTTATTAACAGCTAGTTATTAAGTCTAAATTAATAACAATTAATCAATTATCAGAAAGATAAGGAACTGTTATAAAGGCCTCTTCAGCAAAATCAGCTGACAACTAATATTAACACTGTAAATAAATACTATTAAATTATTAACAACAAATGTAGATTTATAATTAAAAAAAAGTTTGATTTAGAATAAATCAGCTTAATAAATAAACACCTGTGTTACGGCGACGGCGCCGCAAACGGCAGGCTTTTGTCCCCGTCCTCCGACCAGCACCCGGACCAGCCCGGGAGAGCGCCGTAGCTCCACGAGTTCCAGAGAGCCATACCAAGTCGGAGGGTTTCTTTACCGTGGCTTTTATTAAACCCAAAACAAAGCATACAGAAACTGTATTACACAGTGTTACTGCCTACATTAATGCCCACACCCCGAACAGACAGACAAGACAGACTTTATACAGACACAGGGACTGGGAGAACCAATTGGGGAACACAGACAGGACACGAAACACATGGGATAATAATTAAACAGAAACAGGACACAGGTGACGCGAGGCACAGGCATTACAAAGAACAGACTAGGGGTGACCCCTACTGGCCACCCCAGGGAACCGAAAACAGAACACAGGAGAAACCAGGACACAGGGAAAACAGAACCAAAAACAGGAAAACAGGAACCAAAACAGGAACAAAACCACCACCAGACACCACCGTGACAACCTGTCTGGCTATATTTTGTTCATTTCTTTTTTGTCTCCTCTTCTGTTCACCAGCAATCCTGTTTCCAGTGTATTTTGTAGACAGAAAAAATGTATTAGCCATAATGTTTTAACATTTTTTTAATCAAAAGTATTTTTCTGCATGCTTTATTATTACTCAGTTGAGGCCATTTCTATTGGCTTTTATTTTAAATAATTGGATTATTTAATTACTTATCATTTAATTACTTATTTACTGTTATAAGAGATATTAGATTACATTTCAGTATCAGGCGGCTTCGTTTAGACATCCTCACTCCACTCCACAGGAATAATTAGACTTCAGCTCCCGGGAGGCTACGCTCAGTCAGCTGCACTGCGAGGCCCAGCCGGTTGTTTTCGAATGTGGAGAAGAGGTCAGCAGGATGGGCTTGGCGCCCAGAGCTCCTGTAACTCATCTCTGAATTCTGGAAATGAAAGTTTCACTTCTATACAGACGAAATTCAGCCAGCACCTCCCATTTCCCTGTTTACCACTCACTCAGTCAAACCACCCTCTTTTCCTCCTCGTACTCCTGGTTTACACTGTGTGATTATGTTCTGTCCCAGACGAAAGATGAGGGAAAAAAAGCAAAATGATCGTATTGATTTCTTTGGTCATGGCTCCTAAACGGTGGTCCTAAATCGTCCCGTGAGAGAGGTTCAAAGATGGAGCCTGTGATCATTTAGGACGACTATCTCACAGTATGTGTGCTGCCAAGGCCTACAACTACTGACGATCTGATTATAACGCAGCATGAAATTACGTGTTTATCAAATAGCAAGCAAAATCCACACAGCATGGGTGGAGACAGGAAGGAATTTCAGTACATGGGACACCAGTGTGCCGCCTCCTCTTTGGATTTTTCTACACAGTAAACACAGTACCAACGCAGCGGATGTTGCTGGCTGGTGTCGACCGTGGTTCCGGGGGAGAGGGTGTGGCTTGCTGGCTGGTCTTGGGCTGAGGTCCGTGCACCGGACGGCCGTTATATACTTTTCCTGAACGCAAAGATTTCCAGTCCGCCCCTACATATGACCGACTC
>JBBPCX010069777.1:0-11102 GCA_037974365.1 Hydrocynus forskahlii | reverse complement strand
CGCTGATTGCCCTGCTGTCAAATCTCCCTCTCTCTCTCCCTCCCTCCCTCTCTTTCTCCCTCCCTCCCTCCCTCAGCATTTCACACTTCATTTTAGCCCTGCTAATCTGTTTGAACTCACCAGCAAATCATCTCAAACCTACATTCTGCAGGGCTACAGTACAACCTCATCAGAGTTACACTCTTTAATTATTACCCACCAGTTTCTGGCATCCATCTGTGCTTAGGCTGTAGACTTCAGCGGTCCTCTGGATTTTGAAGGACTGGAAAACACAATTAGCTACTTAGCTGAGTTATTTAATATCTTTAGTTAACCCAAGGTTATCATAAGCATGATTAAAAATTGCTTCCGCTAAACATATAAACTAGGTGTGTCGAATTAACGCATTAATTTAGAACGATTAATCAGAAAAAATAACATGACACGATACGTCAGCACGTTGCCTTATTGCAAGCGGTAAAAGTGCCATGTAAACTAATACACATGACATTACCTCATCAAAACAGCGAGGGGAGGAAGAGCAGAGTGTGCAGTTTCATGCTGGGACTGGAGAGACACTTGAAAACATCAACACTAAAGTATCGATCTCATTACACTGGTATTGATTAATATCGATACCAACGTTGTAGGGCTGTAACGGTACATGTATTCGTTCCGAACCGTCACGGTACATGGGTCACGGTTCGGTACATGATGTCATACGAAGAATACACGGTACGCCGGAGAAGACACGATTAAAGTAATGCAGAACTAAATTTACAAGCGTGAGTTTCATACGGAAACATTAAACAGAGTAGAGCTGTAACACTCGGATCCTTTTTAGAATTTGGCTCCATCTGAGTCACTCACTAAACTGATCCGGGTCTGTGAGTCACTTGAGTCACTTGAGTCAGTATTGCCAAATCGACCTAATACCGACGTTGTCCGAAAATTTAATCCAAATCCACGCAGTACTTTTCGAGTTATTTTGCACACAGACAGACAGACAACAAACATCTTCCGTGGATATAGCCCAAATAAAACCTATGTGGGAATTATTGGGCTGTTATTTTTAATTGTTTTTTTTTAATCAGACATTGTGGTTGTGGGGTGTGCATATTTTGAACGTGAAATAAAGGCAATGTGGTCAAATGACGGATTGGGCTACATTCTTTCGGTTAATGAAGTGTAATCCGTGACGAGTGCATGAACATATATATACATATATATATATATATATATTTTTTTTTTTTTCCAGCTGTATTTGAATCCCCCCGTTCAGGGAGCGCTGTGGAGGAAGTTAACCGGCGGATTCACTGACTCGGTCTAGGCGATTCTGACTCGGTTAAAGTTAACCGATGGATTCACTCATGACTCGGCCAAGGACCCGGATCGGCTCTCTGAGCGATTCCGATTCGGCTGCAGGGCTATTTTTGGCTCTGACTGACACGAGTCCACTAGGAGTCCACTAAATTTGTAGGATTGTAGGTTTGTAGGATATACCTCATTTTTTAAGAGTGGTGGTGCACAGAAACTGTACGTTATGCAACTTTTATGGTAGTAATTGATGTTTTAATTATTATAAGATGTATTTATGTGGCGGGGTTTAAAATTTAGACATGGTGTAGTTAGGACTCAAAGGATTCGGTTCAATGGGGATCTCAGATTTGTGACTCATGAGTCATGAATCACACAGTTCTAAAACAGAGACCTTTAAAAAGTTTCGCTTCAGGCTGTTTCGCGTCTCATGAAAGTCTCATAACATGGCTACTGAAAACGGCACAGATGAGCTGGAAGACCCGCCTGCGTCTTATAAATTAAGTGTGTGGGATTATTTTGGGTTCCCAGTGAATTACGACGACAATGGAGAGCGAATCGTAGATCGGACAAAAACGGTGTGTCGGCGGTGCTCGGCACCAACGAGCTGCTCCAGCAGTTTTTAAACAGCTTCTAGTCAGTGCAAGTTTTCACTGTGAGTTTGTTTGCTGTTTTCACTACATAGTAGATGAAAATGTGAAAATATTATTGTGCCTTACTTTTGTAAAACAGAAACTAAAGTTGCCAGTTGGCAAAAGAATGCCATACCTGCCATCTCACTTACTTTCTATTAGGTAAGACTAATATTAATTACTAATTTCTATTAATAACACAAGATGTTTCAGTTGATTTTTGTAATCCATTCATGAAAATATAAGCAAGAGTGTGTGTTCACTGGTTAATACACTGATGTTTATTTAAAATAAATGAAAACAAACCAAGCCTCATGCTTTAGAATTTTTTTGTTTCGTAAGTTCGCTGTATCGTAATCGTACGGAACCGTGATGTCAGAATTATAGTGTGAACCGAACCATGACCTTTCTGTACCGTTACACCCCTTCAACGTTGGTATCGATATTATCGATATTTGGATCGATCCGCCCACCACTACAATGCAGCATGATTCCTCAGAATACCCGTGCTTGTATGTACGTTGTCTTAAACTGCACCTTACAGATGGTCTTAATTCTATCATTGTTCTTGCTGAAGCATTTTTTTTCCCTCAGCATATTAGGTCATATTTTAGATTGCCGTGACCATTACTGCACATGAACAGTGCAGAAATAGACTTTGGAAGTCTGTAATGTAAATTATTAGTTCATTTACATTTTCATTTACATTTAATACTTTTACTGCAAACATGTGTGTGATTAATTGAAATTAATCATATTATTTTTTTATAATCGAGTGACACCCCTGATATAAGCATATAAATGTGTAACTGTGTACTTACTTCTGGTGTACCTGCCTCTGTTGGGAATGGACATGCTCCTCTTGACAGTCCTTCAGCCAAGTGAAGACAAATTGACTTCCCTGCTCCTAAATACATGTTAGTAGTTTAAATAGTTTCACTTTTTTTGTGTTTCTAGCCTCAAGGTTGAGAATGTCGTCAAGGTAGGCTGGATTTCTCGGTTGCCGCTGAAAACTCACCTTTTGAGGAAAGCACCCGTCATTTCTGAGAATCCAAAAGACCCGGCCTAAAAGGTGCCGTAGGCTCTGTGGTTTTCTAACAAGTCTGCATTGTTTGTTGCCACTCCAGTTAGTCAGAATCTGTATATCAAGGTGTTTTGGATAAAAGACTGCAGCACCCATTTGAACTGCAGAATTTTATATGAGGACCACCTCTGCCTACTGAATCTCTACTCAGTGGAGTCTCATCATTTAAAAATTAAGCACAACTCTTAAAGAGTGACATGTAAAAACACAGTTTGGTGCATACACACCTGTCTGGCCTAGACTATTGTTTGCTCAGTCTTCGATTCTAGTCCAGTTTATGAGCATTGTTCTATTACTGATTGATATACTGTACCATTGCCCCAATCCCACCCCATTAAACCTTAGAAATATGGAGTTATTTTCATTTTGCTGCACCATTTCACTATATGTAATTAATTTTAAAAAAGCTCTTTACAAGCAATAACATTTCATCATTTCTTTGTCTTGGTACTATATATGTACATACTTTGCTTCCAAACAGCCAGACTTTTTGTATTTTTTCTAATATAGTCTTGAGGAGAATGATGATTCCAGATGATCAGGTGGTGATCATTATACTGGTGGCTCTGAATGCTGAGTGGTTGAAACAACCTTAATGAAGCACCTTGTATCATTAGACACCTTGCACTCTGTTGCAGTAAAATGTTTCATTTTCTTTATACAAAACTCTGAATTAATCCAGTAATGAACCTGTTCTCCTCTGAGACATGTATTAGTGGTGTGATCATGCCTTATGGACTAAACATCTAAAATTTCTACACATTGTTTTAGTGAGCTAAGGAATGACCGTAATTTTGTTATTGCTGCTGAAAAATCATTTTGTATGGGCATCTTGTTTTCTAGTTACACTGCTGGCTCTGTTCCAAAGATCTCGCTGCTGATACAGTAGTCATTGCAACAATTCCATGAGTGTTTGTGTGTGTGTGTGTGTGTGTGTGTGTGTGTGTGTGGAGGGGGCTTGGTTCCTGTAAACATAGAACATGCGGAAGATCTGTGTTTTTCAGACTTTCTGAATGTCTGGATTAGTTTGGTATGAATAGATTCTTGCTAATCCTGTTCAGATGGGCTTTCTGTGTACTTTGTGAGTTTCACAGTTGAATATCTGGTTATGTGTAGCTCTGACCCATCAAGGCATGGACTCTACAAGACCTCTGAAGGTGCTGTGGTATCTGGCACCAAGATGTTACAGCAGATCCTTTAAATTGTAAATCCTTTACAATCAGAAATCAGAATCAGAAAACTTTATTCAGTTAACTGATTGGGGGAGAGGGGTTATGGCATAAACCTCTATTACCAAATGTGTTTTGATATCCTGTTATGTCAAGAAACAATATTTAAATTCCAAGCAAAATATGATTCATGGTAAAGATCCTCACAATTAATCGTGCAGAAACTTTAAAGCTTCACATGTGTAACATCAGAACGCTTCTAAAGATGTATGTATTATGTATGTTTGTACATTCCTTTTGAACCAGCATCAACACATCAAGACATTATAACCAGAGGACATTTTTCATATCATTTCTAAAATAAAATCACATATTTCTGCATATTAGAAGAGAATTACATCTTAAAATTCTGATCTTGAACTAATTACTCTAAATATTTGGTGGTCTGTAGCTGACATTCCCCATGAGCAATTTTTAGATGCTTGATCAGATTTTTCTGTTTTATCATAAATAATTTTATGGTATCATTCAGTCATGTTAAATGGTTGATCTAGAGTTTCCAGCTTTCTCTGGAATGGCTTTATTTCTGAACAGAGCCAGTCTTGAGCAGATGAGATGAGGTGCCATTTTTTTTTTCCTTTATTAGTAGATGAATGCAATATCTGCACCAATAAAGCCCTGGTTACTTCTGGAAGTGCCTGAGGGGCTTCCTAAGCCAGCTGTCCAATGCCAGGCAGGTCTGCAGTAAGGCTGGGGATGATCTGAGCTACTTTGCTTTTCTGGAACCCCAAACTGATCGCAGTCTTTTGCTACCTCCTAACTACTTTGAGATTTCACAGCCGAAATTCCATCAGTATTGGCATTGACGCGTTGGCATTTACTGTTCCCGAGGCTCTGCAAACTGCGGCAGCCCTGTAAGGGATACCAGCCTGCTGACGGGGCAGCCCGACCGGTCACTTCTGTTGATACAGGAGAGAGTGGGAGATCACAGTCACTCAGATGAACCTTGAAACTACACTCCCCTTACTGAACTCTCCATGCAGGAATCAGTAGCTTGTCTCTCACTCAAAGCACAAGCTTGTCCAGAGAATAGAATAACAGCAGAGAGCTACAAGGCGCACACACACACACACACACACACACACACACACAGATGAAGGGTAGAATGAGGTTGACAGCACGGTAGCCTGTTGGAATCGGCTGGCTTTTCACTACAGAGACACAGAGGGCTTGACATGGGCAACCGATCACAGGATTCGTGAAACATAAACAAGGCTTAACACAAAAACAAACGAGAAACAAGTGAGCCACTTAACTCACCTATTTAGGAACAGGTGGGTTGCCAGGCACCGGGCTAAACATAAACAAACCACATAAACACCCTCCCACACTTTTTCCCAGAACTCCCCAAAAAGTCCCCCCCCCCCCCCGGTTTCTCGTTCCCTTTGTTGAGATGTATACAGATGAGATGCCAGACCAGTTTTCTGTCTCTCCTCTCTGCCAAAGGCCCTCATTAGCTATAGCCCTGAGGCAGCTCATACCGTAGAATGCCACTGCACTTCATTTGCACAAGAACATTTAAAAAGGCATTTTATCCTAAATCAGTGGTTTCACTGACTGTATTTTTTGATAAACATATATTCAAGATTTAAAATGTACAACTTAGAAATGTATTTATCAATTAAAAACCTAAAGTAAAATGGTTTAAATTTGTAGTTTGCATTTTAAGTTCCACTGTTACTTTGGTTATTTACACATGCAACATGTATCAGTTTTGAGTGTTAAAGTTTCTTATAAATGTGAATGAGAAGCTCTACTGGAACCATTCCACACACTATCATAAATAGATCATTTGCACATGAATTCTGTGGTACTTTGTCAATCAATGTTTGATGATAAGCATTAAGAATAATATCTGAATAATATGCATGTGGTTGAACGAGTGAAGTTGGAATATGAAGTGATACAAATAGAATCCGGAGGTGGTCAGCTATATGGGTTTTCAGTAATCATGCAGTAATCATTATTACCCTGCCTGATGTTGTCTGGGTAATAAAAATATTTCTATGATCAGAAACGGAGAAACAGACAGTGTCCAAAGCTAACACTACACTTTTAAAAATATATTAAATACTTTTGACACAAATACCATATAAAACATCTTTTGGTTTCTTTCTTTAACCTCCTTAGGCCCAAGCTGTTTTTTTACATGCATTTTTATTTCCATTTTTTAATTTGAGCTTATTGGAACCTAATTAGAATTAAAAACGAAGCATAATTTTAGATATGATGTACTTTTAGAGAAAAATTATGTCCACATATGCGGATTCTTGTTCTGAATTTCCATAAAACACAATAAAGTCACCTAATAGAGTGAATTACACACTTGACCATAGTGTGTTTGACTCTTCTGACACCACCAGATGGAAGTCTAAGTACCCACATATGTGTCCATAACACCCCCAATTCAGCAGTGAACACGAATGTGGATGTAAGAGCTAAAACCTGCTGTCCACGCATGTGGACTGCTAAGTCCCAGGAGGTTAAAAAAACCCCAAAGCTATTCAAGTATTTTTAGTCAATTGTTTGAACCAGTTTGAAAGTCCGGGTGGAACTGAACTTTTCTGTATAACCTTTCCATGTCTAAGCCCATGTGTCTAGGTTGAAGAATTTAAATTAAATATTAATATAATCTTTTACACTTGAATGGACGTTTTGACATTGGAACCATGCCCATATTTCAAAAACTATGGGAGTAGAGGAGGTGCCAAATTCAGCTCTAAAAATAATAACTAGATGCATTTCTGCGTTAAAATGCGAAGTGTGATTGCGTGCTTGCTATACAACTCGTGTTTCGAAAACACAAACTTTGCTTTTTTGGGCCAAAAAAAGTCAGTGTAAAAAAATTTCTCGTTCCATGTATTCAAACCCCTATTACCCGAGTCAAAGGATGGCGTGTTAATGTTGCGCTCTGTGCAGGCGCCACAGGCATGACATCACAGCGCTCACAACACTGTCTCTCCCATATAGGCTCATTAGGTGACTTACTCAATCGCCAGCTCTCCCATTCATTGCAGAGGAGGCTCAGCCACAAAAATCTAACTTTCAAATGATCAAAACTTGGAACCTGATCATCTGATCAATTAACTGTGTACAAGCACAACACATTGGATATTAACTGACGGTTTGATGTTGGAATTTTGCCAAAATTCTAAACGGGTTCCAACAAGAAGTAGTGACAAAAAGTGGGTGGAAGAAAAATAATAACAATAATAAGATTTAAGAAGAACAGTGGTGTGATTATGTCAACAAAGGTGCATCTTACAGTCAGCTGCGTTTAGTGTGATGCGCTTTCCACTGGCACACTGAATGGAACTTGCTGGGTTGAGACCAGGGCGGGTGTTGATCGCTGCAGTAGATTTTTTTAGTTAGGCCCCCCTGCTGGAAAAAAGGTGATAATGATCCTATATGTATATTTCTCATCAAATTATTAATAACATGCAGGCAAGGTCTATGCCAAGTAAAGAAGTTTCAATTTCCAACATGTTCAAAGGACATTTATTGTTCTGACTGATATTTAAATTGATTTTAGTCCACAAATGAGTCATTTTCTGGTTGTCAATCTTCTCTGTGGCCTCACATGCACTACAATCATGCAGTTAGGTCCATATGTTTTTGAAAATTTTTTGCAGTTTTTGTAATATTCTCTCTGTATGCGAGAGAATATTACGTGATGTGATTTAAGTATAGACTTTCAATGGGTTTAACAAATTCTTTCAGAAATATATTCAACCATCAGAACATTACATTTTTAATTTTCCCTTTTCAGAGGCTCAAATGTAATTAGACAACATAATCTAAAATAATACACCACACTACACCAATAAAAGTCCTTAAACAAACCGCACTACTCCAATAAGAGTCCTTTTAAACACCACACTACACCAATAAGACTCCTTACACGCACCACATTGCACCAATAAGAGTCCTTATACACCATATTACACTAATAAAATTCCTTACGCACACCACACTACACCAGTAAGACTCTTTATGAACTCCATCACTAGCTTAATAAAACTCTTTAAAACACCACACTACACCAATAAGACTCCTTACACGCACCACATTGCACCAATAAGAGTCCTTATACACACCACACTAGACTAATAAGAGTCCTTACACACCACACTACACCAATTAGAGTCCTTATACACACCTTATAAACATCACATCACACGAATAAGAGTTTCTAAAACGGTTTAGTGGAAAATGTTTCCATCCAACAAAGTCGGCTCTCACTCTTACATGAAAGCACTTTAGTCAATTAAAGGGTCATTGGGGCATTATGCTTATGTGCAGACAAGTAGCTCAGAGAATCAGAGAAAAATCTCAATTTAGCACAAAACCCGCTGGCTAAGTTAATCTGTCACTCTGCAACACTTTACTGTTATTCAGACACATTGTTCAAGTGACAGATCTGGAAAGCAGCTTGCTAGCTATCTAGCAGCTCTGAAACAAGTGTTCACAGGCAGATTATGTTTTACAAAACACAACAAACAGTGACACACATCATTTTTTCATAACTGACATGAGCTTTAGTGTCGTAGAGGCTGAGTCTGCTGTGTCTTTAGCTCCACAGGACTGAATTGTTGCTTTTGCGTTTGTTGCTTTGCCGCCAGCATAGACCTGACATCGCAATGCTCACTCTGAGACTATCCCACTGCTCTCTCTCCCCATACGTTACAGAGGTGACTTGACCACAAATTTTTAAACAATCAGTCTGACTTGCTAAGTTTGTCCAGAATGGAGCGTTTCTCACCAAACCTACTCTGAACATCTCTGTTCGCACATAAAACACATCATTATGGGGGGATTTTGGAAGTGAAGTGGAAGTCCCCTTTACCTTTGAAGGAATATATGCACATGGCTGCAACAAAGAAAGATTAAAACAGCACAGTAACAACGAGGGTAGCAGGGGGTCACAGGGCCATGGAGACACAATTATGCTCAGAGGGGAGCTCAGAGAAAACAGGTAGGTTCAACACAAAAATGTACACTTCAACACAAAAGCAAGACACTTAACCCTCAGTAACCCTCAGGGGGGCTGTCCTTGTAACTAATGATTGTAAGTTGCTTTGGAAAAGCGCGTCTGCCAAATGCTGTAAATGTTAGCTGAGGTGGCTAGCAGCTGGGGTAACTAACAATGATGAAACACATTGGTAATTTGATTACCACCCACCGGTTATGTTTGATGTTTTTGTTGGGGCGTGTGTTGGAATGCATAGCACACTTTGTGGAGAAGGGGGAGGGGAATACATGGCTGTAGAGAGAGAGAGAGACAGGTCAGTGTGAGCAGCATGCTGGAGAACTAACAGTTTCAGGGCGTGAAACAAGCGTTCATGGGCTGATTCATTTTTTAGAAACCATAAAAACAGTGACACATATTTCACTGACCTGAGCATGCCTGAATGGCTGATATTTTTTTAACAAAAGCAAAAATTAAAAAATCTATGCCTACAGATGTTTTGGACCCATGTCGCTGACTATTTGCATTAACCATTAAACCAAGCCAAGGGGGTTAAACAACAGTAGAGAAGAAAAGACTTACACTGTCAAACTGACACACTTTTGACTTGTTCCGGTCAATGGGCTCGTCCCTCAAATTGATTTTGTTTGAATCAAATTGGTGCCTCTTCTGACACTCTTCATTCAGCTTACTATGTTTTCCCACTTAACCACAAGTGGGGTGCTAACTTGATGTCTGCTACCAAGCCATTTATGGTTAAGGAAAAACCATATGATTATTTTTAATTAAAACACAACAAGGTTTAGTGTTTTAAAGGGTTTAGTCGTTACAGTTTCACCAGTCCAAATTATATTTGTACTTTCAATTTTTTTATTACATTTGACATTGTTTTGGACCCAGCACTTTTGTAGGCCTTTATACAAGGTTTTTTTTATAAGAACAAAGTATGTATGTGTCATATATCAATCAAAAAATATTCATTTGTACAAGCTCATTTGAAATGTATAGGGCAAATTAAAACTGTAGTGGGAGCATGTGTGCTTTTTTGTAAACTGCATGAAAAAACATAAAATGTTTTGTTTTCTAAAATAATTAGAACATTTTGAAAACTGCAGAAAATTTCAGAAAACTGATGCAGTGCTTTGAGAGACTGGATCGGAGTCATGTAATGTCCTTCATCCCTCCCACCTTCAATGTGCACCAATTTGCTTGAAGTGTTAATAGGTCTACTGAGGACACTGTTGTTGTTGCTCTCCACGCTACCCTGCCTGGAGCTCCTGGAGCTATGCACATCTCCTGTTTATTGATTCTAGCTCTGCTTTTAACACAATCTTCCCTAACAGTTTGGTGTGTAAGCCGTTAGCTCTTGGACTCCCACATTCCACCTGTCTATGGATTAAAGACTTCCTGACAGAACACACACAGAGGGTTAGGGAGGGCCATCAGCATCAGCACCTGACAGAGAAGGCTCAGCAGAGGCTTTATTTCCTGAGAGTCCTCAGGAAAAATAGCATCCCCCAAAACTGCCGGCGTCCTCCTGTTGCTTTTCCATTGAGAACATCCTGTGCTACTGTCTGTGTGTGTGGTTTTCCAGCTGCACAATGATGCAGAGAAAATCACTTCAGTGGATCGTAAAGACCAGAAGATCATCGGCTGTCCTTTACCCTCCCTGGATGAACTGCACAGTTCTCGCTGTCTCAAAAAAGCGGAAAGCATCCTAAAAGGCCTCGTTTACACTGCAGGTCTGATTTGTTGCGTATGTCCGATTTTTTTGACCTTCTGTTTACACGTTTTTTTAATTGTGACCCATATCCAATTCGCTTGTTTACACTTGCTACAGCAAAGGGGGGTTGTTACACCACACAGTAGCCAAGATGGACGAACGCGAAATA
>JBBPCX010069776.1:0-11102 GCA_037974365.1 Hydrocynus forskahlii | reverse complement strand
ACCTCTGTAATCAGTTGGTCTTGGTTTTCAGTTAGTCAGGGGTGTGGCTTCTTTTTGGTTGGAACAAAAACCTGCACCCACAGCGGCCCTTTCTGGACAGGTTTGGGGACCCCTGCACTAAATGGACTGAAGTATTGGGACACTGGACCATTACAACAACAGGGACTTTAAGGACATTACATTCAAATACATAGACATTAATATGGAGTTGGTGCCTCTTTGCAGCTATAACAGCTTCCACTCTTCTTGGAAGGTTTTGGAGTTTCTGTGGGAATGTATGCCCATTCTTTCTGTAGAGCATTTATAAGGACAGACACTGATGTTGGATGAGGTCTGGCTCACAATCTCCGTTTCAGTTCATCCCAGAGGTGCTGGATGGGGTTGAGGTCAGGGCTCTGTGCGGCCAGTCAAGTTCTTCCACACTGCACTCCTCCAGCCACGTCTTTATGGAGCTCGCTTTGTGCACTGGGACAGAGTCATGCTGAAATAGGAAAGGTTCTTCCCCAAACAACAAAGTTAGAAGCAAGGTGTTGTCTAAAATGTCTTGGTCTGCTGAAGCATTGAGATTGATCTTCACTGGAAGTAAAGAGGCCACATGAATTCAATAATTAAAAGGCGTGTCCCAGTACTTTAGTCCATATAATGTATGTGGAATAACAGCACATAAAATTCAAGACAACATTGCATGGTTTTATAGAGTTTCAACTCTCTGGAGGAGGAATGATAATTGGGAAATTGAAGCAACTACTAAACAAGCAGGCTTGATCACACTGACCTCAGTTTCAGTGCCTTGAAGAGGAAGCGTCCATGGAAAGACAGATGGGACCGCAGTGGAGCTGAGAGCGTTGTTTAAAGAGCGTTCCCTGTAATCTTCTGGCAGAAAGTGATCACTGCACACCCGGAGGTGTTTGACATTGTCTCTGCTGACATCTCCCGAGGCCAGGCGGTGCTTGATGACCATAAGCCACAGCCTGCACATCTCCAGGTCGCGGGGGAACCTGTGGAAGCGCTTGGTGGTGCGCTTGGCTTTGCTTTGGCACTTCGGGACGCAGCAGTGATTCACCATCTTCAGAGGAAAAACACGTCAGTCTGTACAGACCCTCCCGATGATCTGCCACAGACTGACTTCAGGTTTGCTCTACAATGCTGGCAAAATTCCCAGTCTTCCCGTTTCTCTCCTTCTGGGGCTTTGTAGACCAGCTTCATGGTGCGTTATCGCCATCTATTGAGCTTGAGTGAAGTTCCAGTGAACTTCCAGTGAAGTTCAATCTTAAGGCTGCAGCAGACCGAGACATTTTGGACAACGCCATGCCTCCAACGTTTTCTATTCCGGGATTACTGTGTCTCAGTGCACAAAGCAAGCTTCATAAAGACATTGCTGAATCCCTGCTGGAAACTCTTGTTTGCCAGTTTATTTCACAAACAGTCATTTTCAGCGGTACAGTATCCTGAACAGCATCGTTTTACTTTTTAGACTCTAATTCAAACTTCTAAACTCGTACGTAGAGTGTCCAGGAATGATAAGACATGGCTGAATATCGCAGTAATCTTGATACAGACGCATACTCATTATGTTAATATGACAAACATGAAATTAATCACAAAGATAATGTTAGAATTACTCACTCTACTAAATCCTACCAAGCTCTGATAGACATAACATAATGTCAGAATTCTAGATAATAAAATAAGCAAACCATGGTACAATCGATCAGATTAGACACTGAAAAGAAGTTAACACCACCTGTGCATGTAACAAAGTTAAATGAAACCAAATTCTGCACATTTTAATGCACTATTATTATATTTTCTAAATGTACTCATTTGGAAACAATTAAGCATGTCCAAACATTAGAGCCTCAAAAATATTTCCTGTAAAAACCCACTTTTCCTTGCTAAAATATTCATAAGTTGCCTTGCATAAAACACAGATGAGTAAAGGTCATTTTGAAACTTTTAAAGTTTATGTCTGAGCTTGATTTTCATATGTTTTGGTTAATTGTCTTGTAAGGAAACTAATGATAATGGTTCTGGTGCCCAAGCATACAAGGTATCTCTTTTATCGGGCTGTTCTAGTTCGGACCGCTGGGGTCGCTCTTAAACGCTTTGTGTTAAGGTGATATTTTTGATGGACTCCGATGATGCAACATTTCCTTATTGCATGAATTGCAGAGAACGATACTCCCAGCAATCGTCCCGTCTGTCCGTTTTTAAACTTAAACTTTCCATTCACCGTGCCAAGCAGCGAGTTCTTGTCTTCATTCTACAGAGCACCTGTGGCCAGAACGGGCCGGTGCTCAAAGTAATGTGGTGCAATTAATCAGCTTAATTAACTGATCGAAATTAACGTGTTAATTCGACACCTCTACTAATCTTGTAACATAAATATTAACATGAATTCAGCTAAATTTTCATATAAAATATAACTGTATAAATTTTAGTACTGTCGAGAGACACAAAGCAACCATATATTGCTGCTGCCCTGTGACGCATTACAGTCCAGTCTATACAGCGGGAACATCGGTATTTACATTCTAGCACTGCGGGAGTTCAGTGTGAACTGTACAGTACGAATCCGGGTTTACCTATATATTTTTGAAGGCTAATGTATTAAGTTGAGTTTAAAATGAAAAAGTGTTTTGAGAGTATATTTGGGGGCATATTTAGGGTTTACAATGAAAAATAGGCCTTTATAGGCCTTTTTTTTTTTACCACATCACAAATTCGCATTTTTTCACAATTCTCAGGTGCTCTTGGAACATAACCCCGCGGATGTCAGGGGTTTACTATATACTCCTGTTTTGTAAGAGTTAGTTATCTTTACCTTATCCTTGATCAGCTACTTAAATTATCTAATTTGGGGGCCACTGGTGACCTAGTGGTTAGGGAGTTGCCCCTGCAATCAGAAGGCTGTGGGTCTGAATCCCAGCACTGCTAGAGTCAACACTGTGGCGCCCCTTGTTGGTGACAGCCCCATGCTTCACTTGGTGAACTGGTTAAATACTGAGAAAGAATTTCACTCTGTGCTTTGGTGTGATTATAACCACTTTACTTTACTTTTACTTTAAAGCTGTTGAGTATAAGCACAAAGTCATGAGAGGTTTGAAGCATCACATCATTCCTTACGGATTAAGCTGGCTTAAGCCTTAGCAAATTAAACAAGCAAATAGTGGATCAACCAAACTGAGCATGCCCCATTTTGCCCCATACATAAAACTGAAATTAATGGTAATTATTAAAATATGTAGAAATCCATTATATTTAAGTTTATTCCAAGCAGATGTTGCATTAACTTCTTTCCACCCACAGAACATGTTGACTTCAGGGATGCCAAAATGTTTGCATACAACTGTAACTGAATGGAGGATGAAAGAACTGTATTACTTTTCATTTTACTTATAGAAATATACTCTGAATGAGTGCAAAATCAAGATATCACTTTAATCCAATGCATTCATTTGGAAGGCAATAAACTAGTCATTTTTTCAAAACCAAGTTTTAAATGTCTCAGTGCAGATTCAGCTTCAGGTTCAATTTCCCTCAGCTCCTTCAGTTTCAGAACACTGTCACGATCTCCTGCTTCCTCTGCTCGGGGGATCAAGAAGTCCAGAGACTCAATAATGAAGGCAGAGTCTGGTTTTAAGGCAATCTCAGACAGGTCCACGATGGTGGTGCAAGCCTCTTCAACCAGAAGGGTCTTTTCTATTTCTATCTCAGTTAGTTCTTCTTTCAGTCTGTTCTCCAAGCTCATGTTCTCTTTTTGTTTCTTGTTCATTTCATGATACGTTTTGACATCCTCAGGTGACAGTGAGCCTGTCACCTGAGCAGACTTTTCAGGGTTGTCATATTGCTTGATCAGGTCAGTATATGTCATGTTGATGTTTTCAGTCTTTGTAACGTATTTCTTGTTCTCTCTGACGTGCTTACTGTAATGGCACCTTCCTGCACACACGGTGCAGTGCTCATTTTTAATGACTTCACACAAGGAAGGACGGAGAGCACACCAGCAGCTCCTCACATGACAGTTTTCCTGACAGACGGAGCAAGAGGTCACCTTTCTGTCACTCCACGAAGCATTTTCAGTGGTAACCCTTTCCTTGTGATTCCTCGTGACTGTAAAAGTAAAGTTTTCCTTTCTCTTTATCTTTTCTTCATTTTCCTCGAGGGCTTTCTGTATCTGAGTCAGTTTTTCACGTGTGAGCTCTTTGAACTGAATTCGTGCCTGCAGATTGGAAACACAGGCTTTGAGTCGAATGTTCTCCGTGAGAACCCTTTCAGTGTTCTCTAAGCTTTTTCTGTTCTGTTCTTTCAGGGATGTGAAGAAATTCTTCAGACTGTTCTCTGTGAGCCCCCAGGCATACTGATACAGCCCGTGGCCTGCCGTGTCCCGTTGCTCAGCTTGGCGATTGTTGAATAAGAAATGAACAGGTTTGTTTCCAGGTCCTTTCTGGCAAGGAATCTTTGCTTTCTTGATGGCGTTCAGGAGGTTCGCTGGGGGTCCTCCATCTGAGTGTGTAACAAAAGCCACAATGTTCTCCTCTATGTCTTTACCAAACAGAGACAGGATTGCATCAAAAATGTAACGCTCCTTGTCAGACAGACGGTTTTCAGATGCCTTCACTACGAGACACACTGCATCAATTTCTTTCACTCCAGTGTCACTTCTGAACAGCTTCCACAACTTTTTAGCAATCTTTTTATCAAATTCTGGTCCTTTGGTGTCCCCATAACCTGGAGTGTCAATCATGGTAACAGAGATTGGGCTGCCCTGGACAAAGACCTCATAAACTGTGATTTCATTTGTTTGAGATTTCGTCTGATCTGCGGTTTCAGGTTCAGTTTGATTTCCTCCCTCGCCTTCGGTGATCTCAAACCACACATCATCAGTAACCTTTACTCGAAGTAGATAATTTACCATGGTATTGATCAGGGTGGTTTTCCCTGTTCCGGTTTGTCCCACCATCAATATGATTTTGTTTTGCGTTTTGGTGTCGTGCTGCCCAAAAGTCCATTTTCTGACCTTGCCCTTTTTATCTAGATTACTTTTGGTTGTGAGCAGACGATACCGTGCTGGTTGACCCTCACAGATTAATTGACTCTTCTTCATTAAATCACTGAAAGTCCAACATGTCCCTTGTGACCTAACAAACAAATACATTTAATTATTAGAATGGTGCATGTATTGTTCCTATTGTTATTTAAAGTCATTATGGAGTATGTAAAGATGCATATTTTATTTACTTTGTGCAAGTGCAAAATATGTATTAGATCAATATCTTCTTTCTTAAGCCCCAACAAATGTTTTTTTCTTACCTTTCAGCCATAATGAAATGAGAGCGCCTAATACAAATGTATCAGAGAACAATCATCACTTAATGACCTGTTAACAGGATTAAGATAAATAAATTAGGCAAAGAATTTTGGAAAAAGAAAACTTTAAATGTTTTCTATGAATAAAATAAATGCCTTCAATAAAATTACAGCCAAAAATAAATGACTAAAATTCTTAAGAAGCTGACCAAACAAATTTTCCACTCATTTTAGTAACTTTTTAAAGAAGGATAGTTTTACTTGACCATATTTGACTCAACTGCAAACTGCCAGACTGTCAATAAATGTGTAAATGAATTTGACATACCTGTGTGGTAGAATTTTTTTTGTCAGGAGAAAATGTTGATATCACAATTGTTCTTGTTTGTTCAGAATGAAATGATGTAAACACATTGATGGCTTTATTCTCAACCAGAAAGGTCTCATGTTAAATGGCAACCC
Organism: Hydrocynus forskahlii; assembly: GCA_037974365.1. Lineage (NCBI taxonomy): Eukaryota > Metazoa > Chordata > Actinopteri > Characiformes > Alestidae > Hydrocynus > Hydrocynus forskahlii. Next base: position 5,330 of record JBBPCX010069776.1, on the reverse strand, counting down.
ATAGGGTTGTAACATAAGTTATATGGGGAAGTGGGCACAGTCAGTGCACCAGCCAATGAAATTTGCCAGGTACTCTGGAGCTAGGCATAAACCCATATAAGGTTATAAACAAGGCCCTGTGCATTCATTTCTGCTCGCTCTCCAGACCCGTCAGGTAACTGTGTATGACACATCACATGCAAACTTGTCAGCTCTAATAACAATAAGGAGATGAGTGATGAAAAAAATTCTGAATCACTGAAGCCAAGCCTAGTTATGTCATGGGATCACAAATCTGGTAGAAGTTTAATTATGTGCTGTGGACTTTCATGATATTTCCAATTTTGTAAACTTTACACTCAGATCAGCATTTTAATGACAAACAGCCACAGGTCACCTTCTAAGTAACCTACTTCTAATGAAGTTTGTGAAAACAGACCCTGTTGTCTAAAAAGGCGGTGCAGCTACATGGTGAGGTTTTGCTTATTTTCGAAACTCAAAGTAAGTCACACTGAGTCCTAAACCACATCCACAGCTCTGCTCCACATTGCTGAAAAGCTGAATGTGGTTTAACGGGTTGAGAGAACTGCATTTATATAAAAGATTTGGGTGATTATTGACCGTGTTTGCTTGTAAAGTTGGTCTCATAGCTCCAGTTCTAAACTGAAGAAGTAAACTTTGGACGATCCTGGATGTTTGACAACATTTTTGATGATTTTTGACAGAATCATATAAGTCAGCACTCATTTGAGAAGGCTGTATTGAACAATAAAACTAGGAGGTACAGTCTAAACAAGCCACAGAGCCCAGTATTTGCTGTTACTATAAAGACACTGTGCATTAATAATATTTTTCTCTTGAGCGTGTGATAAACTGTGAGATTTACATTCGCAACCATGAGACCGCAGCAAAGACTGAGTGTCTCACAGCTAAACCACAAGACCTGACAGCTATGAATGGATTTCACATGAGAATTCAGTGAGGAAGAATATTATGTTGACAATTTTTTTGCTAAATTACTAAAACAATGAGCAAATGTTTGCAGAACAAGTTGCAAATTGCTGCAATAATAATTGCACCCACTGCTAGAGGTTAAAGAAACATCACAGAGGATGCTGAACAAACCACTTCCTTTGGTCTCGTTGGAAACAGCACATGACTTCTTAGAATTCATTCACTTTCCCACACAAGAAACACTTAAATTGTAGCACACTTTACATTTAAACCTTGAAAACTGTAAATGAACAAAACATATAATTAGAATTTCCAAATACTAGAGCAATGTTTCTGTACAGTGACGTGAGACATTAAGGACCAATTTAATGCAAAATTGTCTGATAAGAAAATGTCTGCAATGACAGTCATCACAAACATGCTTCTCAGAGATTCTACTTAGTAATCCTGTTTAGTTTCCTTTACTTTTAGTCTATTACTCAGTGGTAAACATCATGAAATTAAAGAGGCAAAGAAGAGTTCTACATCACAAATTGCTCGGAAATTTTTTTTAAGTAAAATAAGTTAAAACCTATGTAAACTCTGATGCACACCTGTCCTGGTCTGTGTGGAGGCACCAAGTTATGGGAGCGGTATTACTTGTACTTCTCAAGAAATCAAAATCGTCTCAAGCAGAGCTAAACATCTAGTCTATGGCCAAACCAAACATTTTCCGAGGTCAGCTGGGGAGCAGTCGCTGAATGCCTGATTGGGTAGTGCTTTGGGGTGGAAGCATTTCAGCACCGGTGACTGTATTATCAGGATGTCGCTGTTTAAAGAGTCATAACATTTGCTAACAAGAGATTTGTGGAAAAAAAAAAAGAGGCCATCGTTATTAACCGTTTGTTTTTTACACTCTGAGTTTTCATAACAACCTTTTGGTGTGCCAAGTTTATATATAAATGCGTCCTGTTTCATTTACCTTTATATTGTTTATTTAACAATTCATACAAAACTGAGTAGCTTTTAGTGATCAGGGCAGTTTTGTGCTGCAGAGCAAAAAATCTGTTAGTTCACAGCTATGTGTACCAGTGTGTTCAGGCAGAAATAATACAATTATTTATTTCATCTACCATGAATTTAAAATGAAGAAAATCTGTTAACCGAACTGATAAAATCTATTGCATTTGGTTACAATGCATAATTAAAGGAGAGAGGGTTAAATTTGTCATTTCCAACTCACTTGCCTTTGTACTGCAGGAGGAAACCGGAGTACCCGAAGGAAGCCCACGTGGACACAGGGAGAACATGAAAACTTCTCAGAAAGGACACTCGGGCACCCAGGCAGGAATTAAACCCATGACCTTCTCACTGTGAGGCTCCCATGCCGCCCAATCAAGTAACATGTGTTGAGGAGAAAACTGCTTGACTTTTGAGCGTGATGTTGATGGGCAATATTGTCCCACAATGTGCGAAACCTGAGGAATAGGAGCTACACTCAGATGGAAATTTTAAAAAAGATTAAAAAAGGAAGACAACACAAGAAACTTAAAGAAGTGTGGGATATAAAAACACTGCAGACAATTTGTATTACAAAAAAATCCCTTTTAAAGTGGCCTTCAGGAATGTAGTTTGGTGTGACGTACAGTGGCAAAGCAACACTCTGCTTCCTGCAAATACGAAATGGTGTCATTTGTTAATATTGTGTGTACTAACCTGCCAACCTAGTACTTCTAACACTAGTATGTACTCAGTAGTGTTACAGTATAGTGCATAATTAGGACACACAAAGAGTGTATAGCGTATCCTGGTTTTATTCTTAGACTGTGTGCAGCCAGTGAGATTTTTTTTTGCTTTGGTTTTGTCATGGGTGCTACTTACACCAAAAATATTTGAGAACCACAGGTTCAGATTTCCTTTGAAGCTTCAAAGCAAAAAAAAAAATGCCAGCCTAACAAAGACAAAAGATTTAGGACAATCTTTCAACCAGAACAAAGACAAATAACACCACTGTGAAAGAGTTTTTGAATCAGTTTTATCAAAAAATACTTTGCTATCCATTAACAACTGGTTTCGCTTCCGACTGCTTCAAAAAGCCGTTTGCTGTCATTCAAAAGGCAAAAGTCTAAAATTCACTCAGTAAAGCCTAAGTGTTACTCTGGTCTTTACCAGATTAAGGTCTGTGCAAATTATTTTTCCTCAAAGCAGCAGTGCAGTGGTTTATTCTTGTCGCGTATGTCATGCCTTCATCTTCGACTGATCCCTCTGTGCTTGGCACAAGAGTGGACGATTGTCAAGAGTCCACAGCCCTTTTCAGGGTTCCCACAATCGCGGGCAGTTGTAATACATCCACAGGATTCATATTATATGTTGATGGAGTTAAAGGAACAACACAAAACTGAACAAAACAATTAACATTGCTAGTGACATAAAGCTTGCAGCCGCACCAATCAGCAGTGCCTACAGATTTCCACAGCATTAGTGTGTTTCCGTTGTGTGTTTATGTTCATTCATGTCAGCCCAGAGATGGTGGTGACTCCCACCCTGCCTGTACTGAGTTCTGTGGTGGTCTTTATTAAACCCTGCATGGTGGGTCCAGGCCGTACCAGTGGGGCGCTGCCCTGTGGGGGCTGAAGGAGCTGCTGGACCACGGTGCAGGCAGTTTTTGAACGCCGTCGCTTGAAGGCTCTCTTCTCTGAGCGGCTCTTTGGGGGAGGCAGACCCTCACAGATGCGTCTGCAGGCGGGGAGGCCACAGAACGACGGCTCGTCTGACAGAGAAGAGGCCTCGGAGCTTCCCTCAGACTGAGGGTGACTGAAGCTGCAGGGCGAGGGGCCAGGGCCACAGGATGATAATTTTAAGTCCAAACCCTGAGGAGGGAGGTTGTTAGAGTGCACCTTCCCATTAGGAACGGAAGTGACAGAGAGTGCCGTCTCTGGAGTTATCGTCTCTGGTTTTGTGGTGGATTTCATTTTACATCGCTTTTTCTGCAGTGGAAGAGACAGAGAAAGAGGGAAAAACAGCACTTTTTGAAGTTTGTCTTTAAAATGTTCAGAGAAAACTGAGTCTGTGTAAAACACCCCAAAGCAAAACTACCAGAAAGAAGAAATGATCATCCTACCTTTTTATGCCCAGTTGTACTCCTCTGAGTTTCTACATTGTATGCTTCATTTGGACCTGTAGAAGTATTGTGCACAATAACAAATTGTTATTTGTTGTAACAGAAAAACAGACAGACAGACATATTAAAAGACGAAGAATCTTGTGGTAAGAAAATATTTTTAAAAAGTGAATGTGTTTTATTCTTTGTTTTTTTTTCTGTAACGGAGAACATGAATAAATCAGATAAGAAATGTATGGCATAAGTGAGATACTTCATAATTTTTCTCCCAATTTATTTGTGTCCAATTTCACTCATTAGCTAGATCTTCTACCATCATGTGATGTTACCAAGCTGTGACAGTAGGAGGGTGAAGTGCCACCTTTACAAACCACTATTAACTCAATCTAGGTGAACAGCTCAGCGTACCTGGAGGAGAACACGGTCTGTTATTTCAGGCTGGGTGGCATGGCACGGAGTGATAAGGGAGGGAGGACTATCTACTCTCTCTTGGACTCCCAGCCACAGATCACTCTCTCCATCTCCCAACACTATTTGTAATGCCTACATGGTTCCCATCAGTGTTTTAACACTGTGGAAATGCAACCTTGCCATCTGCGTTGCTAACTTGCTTGAAAACACTGCAGTTATACCTTCAGCAGCAGGAATCTGCAGCGATGACTGTGAGAAGGGATACGACGCTCTCCGCTTTAGGCTCACGTCCTCATAACCAAATGAAGCACTGAAATGTGCAGAATGTGTGCATTAAGAATCAGTATCATTTTGGATAAAATACAATAACGGTGTATGTATGCGTGTGCAGAGGAGACTCACCTGTCAGGGCAGCAGTAGCTGTAATTCTGGGGTATAGATGCGTCTGGCTCTGTTGAGGAGGTCTCAGTAGACATTCGGAAGAAATTGATGCAGACTGCCAGGCAAAGGAGAAAACAGAGGACCACCGACAACAGCAGGTAGCTGTGCCTGTCGGAGACCTGCGCAACAAGAGACACATTTCCTTAAACACTATACAGAGATCTTATAATTTACTCTGTACTTTCTCAGAAACCTGCTATTTGTAAAGTAACCAGGGATAAGGGTTGTTGCTCAAATATACACTACCGATCAAAAGTTTTAGAACACCCCAGTTTTTTTTGCATTGAAATTCGAGCAGTTCAATGTCTCATTGTTCATTTTACAGAAAGTTCTTCCCAACTATGCTGCAGAAGTTCCCATAAGTTGCAGCACTTATAGGCTGCTCTGCTTTCACTCTTCTGTCCAGTTCATCCTAAAGCAGCTCGGTGGGGTTTAAGTCTGGACA
>JBBPCX010069775.1:0-11102 GCA_037974365.1 Hydrocynus forskahlii | reverse complement strand
ATATGTGCGCAGGCCCATTAAATTGCCCACAATCATAATCATATAATTTTTTAATAATTGTATTTCAATTGAACTGTAATTGTATTGTAATTGAACAATATATACTATAATAATATATAATATAATAATACAATATAATCTCATAATAATAATTTCAGCAAAAGGATTTTATCTCACAAAGATATCATCAGCCGATAATCAATGTTTCAGTACTGATATTGAAAAAGTGGAATCATGCCGTCTCCTGGCCTCCCAGGTAATGTGACCACCTCTGATTCCAGACTTATTTACTCTTTTTTCATAAGAATCACTAAAACATTCACATTTACATTACATTTACATTTACAGCATTTGTCAGAGTGACGTACAAAAGGTTCTTCTGAGGAATCAAAGGACTTTGGAATTAGAAAAGTTTTCTTTGGTCCGACAGATCTGAGCTATATTCATTAGGACGTGAAGCTGCATTTTGCTCCATTATATTCGTGACACCAAAAATAGGCCACAATTAGAGAGGGAGTATCCTCACACAGTGGATTACATCACGGATGACACTTGTTTCTCATAAAGATGAATTTTACACCCACAGGATCTCTTGGCCCGGACTGGATGTTTAATTATAAAAGTGGACTGAAGTGGGTTTTGCTGAGGGCCTCTTAGCTCGAAGGCCTTGATGTGTCCTCAGTACAACTTACGCAAGTGCCTCCAATGGATTTCACTTTCTCAACAACTTACCATAAACTCTGTAGCGGCCCGTCCCAACTCCACGGCCAGCATTTACTCTCCATAGAAGTGGGGAAATAGAGAAAGGAATTTTAAAGGAAGCTCCGGCTGCATTTAGGTGGGGCTCTGAACTGTCCGTTCAGGCATTTCATATCTGCCATGTCAGCATTTTCTGATCATTTTCAGAGCCAAGTGCATATTTCTGGCACAGTTTTCTCTGAAATGAGTTACACCCCAGAGGTATGAACGTAACTCCTGTACTCTTTGTAAGGCTATTAATTAGACTGTGCCAACAAACAGGTGCCCAATCAAACGTGGATCCTAATTAGACATATAGCACTTTATGGGCATGGAAGTTTCTAGCAATATTTGGTGGGATTAGTTTTACATGGGGAGGGAGGGCGGAATGTCATTTTACCGGCATTTGTCAGTGACTTTAATCAGACCCATTTTTTTCTTTACCTGTTCCAGTACTGTCCTATGCAGAGATGTTTACTGTTGGTTGTAAACTCCCAATTCACTTAAAACAGCAAGGTTAGGGTTAGGTTAAATGAATGGTTAGGGTAAATGAAATAACGGCTACAGGCTTTTCCGCTCTTTTTTGGCGTGAAGCCAGTGCGTAAATTGAGTAGCCACTCATCATTTATAGTTTGCTGGCCATATCCATAACAGGCGTTATTGTAACTCCCGTGCAATTGTGTTATCCCACCACCTTATTAAAAACAAATCTTGTCCTTAAGAAAAGCCTATGACTGCACCTTAAATGACTCCTTACAGCACCATTTGGATCATCACAACACCATGGTGGCATGCCGAGTGCAGTAGTGGGGAGATCACTGTCGTATCTGCACATATTTGAAGTTTTTGCATGACAGCACAGCTACATTAGTACATTGCTGAGGCTTGCAGAAAGCAAAGTACTGATTGCAGTGTGAACAGCAACAGAAGCGATGCATGGTCTCCATGCTCAAAGCTTTGAGTCTGTTTTTGCTGCCTGCCACAATTCACATATTAGGCCTTGAGAGGAAAAGTGGACCAAGTCCACTTTTTTGGGTATCAGCTCTTTCAACGTCAATATCATCTAAGCACTGTATATTTTGCACAGTAGTGTGTGCACTGATAAACGTGCTCATTTTGTGTTCAAGATTATCAACGACTTATGTTTTGACCTGGAAGCCAGTTAAGCGGAACAGTGGACCGAGTCTGCATTTTTTGCAAAATCATTTCAATACAGTAAGAAATTGTACATATTTTTATTTAGATTATTGCTACTTGTTATTGCTATTGTGTGAGTTTTCTATCAAACACATTTGTTAAATAATGCCTCCGTACTTTGATTTGCCATGCAGCTTAGATTTTCACTGGCCAAGTTCTCAAAACAACAGAAACTGGACTTGGTCCACTCTTCCCCTAAAGGCCTCATATATACACAAGCTTTCAGCCTTATTTGTGATGTTCAGTTTCTAAAGTCAGTGATGAGTAGAACGAAAGTTTTTGCATGCCGTCCACTGAGCTTCCAGCATTAGAAAGGCACTCAAACATTACAGCACTGAAATTTTGGCATAACACCACCCCATACCGCAAGAAGCCCGTCGAGGTTCAGCCCCTCTGTTTGAATAAGAGTTGAGGCCGAGGGCTGAGGCTTGCGGGCAGCGCCGGCAGAAGCCGGGCATCCGAGCCCGTGAGTGCTGATTGAGGTCAAAGGGCACGGGTCCTGAGGCTTTGGGGCATTCATCGCCAAATCCGCCTCTGAATGGAGCCTCAGACGTGAGCTCAGTGCTAGTGCTGCCATGGCATTACCTCATCGATCCTGCGGCAGAACAATGCACTCTGCAGCCGGACGCACCGAGACTCTGAATAGTCAGCTCCACGCTTGGCTCGGGAGCCGCGGGAAATCCTCCAGCGCTCCGAAGCAGCAAGTGCACTGTGCATCCGCCAAGACGATGAATAATTCCTCCTGTTTGTGTTTATGTGATTGTCACATAACTCTCACTGCAATTAGACTTCAAGTCAGCGGGTGCAGCACTGAGGGAATCCGCTTACTGCAGTCTGTTCGAACCGACACAGACACTCAAGTCTCAGAGAGCTGGACCTACTCTGTTCCAGTGGGGGTTTTTTTCTAAAACATCCAAAAGTCAGGAGTTCTAGACAAGCCATGACCTCAGTTTGAGAAGAACTAATGTCTAGATATTCTGGGCAGGCTGTTTCTGCTTTCATTCCCCAGATAATCAACCTACAGGTGTTTTATGGGTAGATGTAGATAAATGAACCCTTATCTAGAATCTTAGATTTTCTGTAACTAATTTGAGTATTGACTGATTCAGTATATCCATGGTTCTTTCTGTCTAGGTTCACCCTTTGCACACCCTGCCTCCCCGCTCCAGTGTCAGCCATGCTGGTTATCTTGGCCTTCATCATCCTCTTCCACATCATTTCTGTGATACTGCTTTTTGTAGCAACTACCAACAATGTGAGTCTCTGAATCTGTTCTACTGCAGACTTTAACCCTCTGGTCTTTTGTTTCCAGTTCACTCGCTTTTTTTGACCATTTTAGCTGAAAAAATGAAATTTAAATTTTTAACTTCAACTCATTAAATACGTCAATAATATGCTCCATACATCCAACTGTAACACTCGACTCCCTCGTGGCCACTTTTGGCCTATTGAAAAAACTACATTTTTTAATTCCTTCTTATTTACACTGTTAAATCATACAATTTAGGTTAAAATGCTTTCATTCTAAACTCAACACTTGAGAAACGTAGTTTTTAGTGGTTTCTACCAGATTATGCAGCACTGAGATTAGAGAAAAGACCATTTTTGCGGTTGTTTACTAACAAGTGCATTGTGTAAACAAACTGGTATTTGAAGGATTTAAAAAAAAAAAACCAAGAACTGATGTTAGTTAAAAACTTTATGTAGTAAAAATAGGAAAAATTATATAAAATATATATTAAAATTATATATAAATATATGGCCATTATATAAAATATTATGTTAAATTGCTCACTTGGCCAAAAATGGATAAATGACATAATCTGGTAGAAAACACTAAAAACTACATTTCTCAAATGTTGAGCTTAGAATAAAGCATTTTAACCTAAATTGTATGATTTAACAGTGTAAATAACAAGGAATTAAAAATTGTCCAAAAGTGGCCACAAACAAGCTGAATGTATCGTAAAAACGAACAAGGCCAGAGGGTTAATGTTCACTAATTAAAAAAAAAAAAAAGATTTTGAAGCATTACCAGCAAAGCAGTGGTTGACAAATCGCATAATATTCATGTCATGGCACTACTTGGCTAATATATAGAAGTAAATGCATAAACACACATCCAAGTTTTCAGTGTATTTTAATGTAAGATAGGTGAATATTCAATGTAAGACACACCACAGTTGAACACCGGGTGACGAATGCCACTTATACTTTGTGTGGCGGCTATGATTTCTGATCATGTGCGTTGACATTTTATTCATTAGGTTTAACCGGATTAAAAGTGGGCATTCCAAAGTACAAAAAAAAAGGGTTGGACCCAGAGCTGAAACCTGTCAGACATCTCAGACACCCATTTTTCCGAAAGGCCTAAAACATAAATAAATTTTATATAGGCAGGGCGATGCTTGGTAGCTTCTGGGTTATAATGGCTTTTCTAATGCTCTTCAAAAAGAACACACGTTCTTCTGTGAAAGCCTCTTGTTGACTTGAACATTGGCTGCGAGCATAAATTAACTGAAATAAGTGATTATTTTACAACCGCTCCAAAAACTGAAAGTGAGAGAGTAAATCCTGTGGGGTGTTGGTGGTGGCCTAGTTGGTAGGATACTTGCCTCTGGACCAAAGGGTCATGGGTTCGAATCCTACCTTCAGCACACCACCACTGGGTTCCTGAGCAAGACCCTTCACCCCAAGTTGCTCCAGGGAGACTGCCCCCTGTAGGTAGGGAATGGAAGTCGCTTTGGACAAAAGCTTCTGATAAATGCCCTAAATGTAAATGAGAGGAATAGAGGGTTCCTGCGGAGGCTTGTCTGCAGCAGGCTTACTCAGATGAGATCCATAATAATACATTTTATTTATAAGCACCTGTCAAAACTCTTAAGGTCATTTTACAGAAAAACATACAAACAAATTACATACAAAAGATATTTAAATACATATACATACAGAAGGGCATTTACATACATATAGATGATAGTGAGTGATAGTGAGGTGGTCATGTGGGGTAGCCCAATCTGAACAGATGAGTTTTGAGTAGAGAACTACATCCAGAAGCCCAGGATTTACAAACGTAAACAAACCCAGGCGGGCTGGTCAGGTTGGGCTCGGCGAAGACAGCTGGACGCTGCCACGTCTCGGTCAGGGAAAGGAAATCAAATTACATGCTTGTGGTGATGGGAGGGAAACCATGTTATCTCACTGGTTAAAAAGATGTTTTTCCCCGCCCCTTGTACAAAGTGATCTAACAACATATTTGTCTTTTTATTGGTGACTATTAACTAAGGAGTAAAAAAGTAAAAAGGGCAATTTTAAATTTAAGTTTACTTCAATTACACCACTGCTTAGTAGGATAAACACTAAACTGTGCAGGGCAGAGGTTCTTTTGGGCCAAAACTGGGAAGCCGTGCACCAGATTTGATCCCATCATTAACGATTCTTTGATTCCAGGCTTGGTGGATTGCAAAACTTGGGAACTTCTACACTGATCTGTGGTACAGCTGTAACGTCACCTGTGAGGGTATACCATACAGTGAAACCAAATCCGCAAGTAAGCTTTCAGCCTTTATGGTCGACTCACATTCTTTCATACACCCACCATCCACTTTATTAGAAACAAAAGTGTATATTAGTAAAATAAGAGCAAAAATTAATAAGACAAATGAGCATTGATGTAGGGTGACAAGATGAAAGGGGTTTCCAATAAACTGGCCATGAAAGCTACACCTACTTCTTACCAGGCTTAAATGCCATTAAAAAATATATATATATATAAATATATATATATAAAAAAGACACAAAATGCATGACAGGCCTACATACCATTCCAAAAAATAAAAAAGACATAAATGCAGTGACACAATATGTCCATTTCTGTCCAACAAACAGGTTATCTTCAGACTGTGCAGGCTACTATGATACTGTCCACCATCCTGTGCTGCGTAGGCTTCTTCGTCTTCATCCTTCAGCTGTTCCGCTTGAAGAAAGGGGAGAGATTCGTTTTCACAGCCATCATTCAGCTGTTGTCTTGTAAGTTTCAGTGAACATCATGTTTTTAATCTTTGGAAAAAAATGTGTATTAGTCACTGCAGCGTTATTAATGAAGAACGTCTGCCTCAAGCTTCTCACAATCAACTCCATGCACTTGCCAGGCATACAAATTACTCTGGGACACGCAGGGCACGCTCTAAGGCACGAATGTTTCCTAAAATCTTTCCAACACACATGGACTCACGTTCCAGCTCTTCTGCCAAATGATTTGCCTTGAAGTATTTGTACCTGAAGTAGGAAAACACACTAAACGAAATCATTCAGATAATAAAGTGGTTTTGGGGCCAACATATGTTTTCAAGCTAGTTAGCTTCATATTTGGCTCACAAAAGACAACACAAGGAAACTGTCATGACAGATACTGTAATACTTAATGTTGACACTAAACTAGCATGTGACTTAAACTTCCATGACAACAAACACTGCAGTATCTGCTATTACCAGTAACAGAAGCGCGATTCTGTGATATTAAATGGACAAAACCCATCAACCTCGTGACAGCAGATAGAATTTTAGCTCTACACATATACATATATGCAAACGTGTGTATACAAGTGTATGTATATAAATACATTATATACATATGTACACACGTGCAACCTTCACATATTCAGAATTTTTTATATATATATATATATATATATATATACACATACACACACACACACGTGTGTATGTTTATATAAAAAACAGTAATATTGGCTTCTGATTGTTATATTGGTTTAGACCAGGGTGCCAATAGCATCTGACACATTTCAGATGTTTTCTTTTGCCATAACTTTAGTGCTCTGTGATTGAGTGTAAATATCTCAAATGAAACCTCAACCTGCATCACAATTTGAATAATTTGGCACAATTTACAACTACTTTTGTAAAAATACACAAAACTATACCCCCTTTTGGCCAAATAAACAGCATAAAATTAATAATGACAATATTTTATTATAACTGATCTTTGTATTACAAAACTGATTTAGGTCAAGGCATCTTTGCATTTTTTTTATTTACACCCCTAGCAGTGACACCACTTCATATGTACTGCATAAATGTAACCTGGATTCCTCTCTCGCCCTCACCGCTCAGCCCTGTGTGTGCTGATCGCCGCGTCCGTCTACACGGCGCAGCGGACGAGCTTCCAGCTGCGGGACGTGCAGGAGGGCGATTACGGCTACGCGTACGTGGTGGCCTGGGTGGCCTTTCCCATGACCCTCGTCAGCGGCTTGATGTATCTAGTGCTGAGGAAACGCAAGTAGACCGCGCTCACAACAGCCCACCTCACCAGCTACAGCCTTAGCCAAGAGAATTTATTTTGTAAATATATACATTGTTTTTTTTTTGTAATGTGTAGTTCAATGCCAAAATGTTGTAATATGAAAAATAATAAAAAATAAAAAAATAACAATATTAACCGTAGCATACTGGAAACTAATGTTAGTTGTTTTTTTTCTTTTTCTTCATGATGTACTTTGTAGAGTTTTAACCATTTTTGCGAAATGTGTTGTGAAACTGTTGTGCTGTGCTGTTGGGAATTGAACAGAATTGAACTTGAATATAGAAATTGGGGTGTTTGAGGGGGGAGGTTTGACAAACCACTATTTAGGCTTGACTGTTTCATAGAAAGTATATTGGGGGTGAAATTGGCTCGGTAATACTCGACAATATAGTTGGACCATTCCTAATGAGTAGTAGGATCTAAAGGACAAAAAATTGTAAATAAAAATTGGCAGATAAATCCGATGAAACGATGCTGCCGGTTTGCTGACCGCCACACCATACTTGAAGCTGAACAAATCAATACGGCCGGATGTGTTAATTACGCCTCTGAAAGCTTGTGTTTGTTTTTTTTTTCTTCCTCCACCCGGTTCCTTACGTATACTGCATGCTTTTATTTTACCTGCATTTATGTACCATCAACGTTAAAAGGCGTTCCAGTTGTAGTTCATCAGGCATTGGAATTAGGAATAAAGTCTTCAAATGAACTTCCAGGGAGATTTTAAGCTTTTAAAATGGTCAAATGAAAGCGACCAAAGCTTCATTCTACAAGAAATGATCTTGTGTTCCTCTTGGTATTCGACGCTCTTGTGTCTAAGGAGGCGTAACAGACGATCAGTTCAGATCATTTTAGGGAAATGGTAACTTGAGCTGTATTTATTACCTAAACATGTTGCTGTTCGTATATTTGTAATGAAGTATTATTTTCAAAAAGCTTGAACCTGTTTCCTGCTCCCCCCTCCTCCTTTATTGAAGCGACTGTGTTGGATATTATTGAAGGCTTTCAAATTGGAATTAATCTACAATGGCAGCTTTTGATTGGATTTGTTTTTGCTTTTCTGCTATGGTAAGATCTGTGCAGTTTCCAGTGACTGACCCCCGACCAAGGGCTCAATGTTTTTCTCAAGTCATCTAAATGTATTTTACATTAAACGATAACGGTGTTACTGTTTCAGAGCCTTCCCTAACTTTTTTTTTTTGTATTTTTAAACTGTCTTAATATATTGAAGCCAAATTCTACTCACTAGATTGGTCTGCCCAAACGGTTCCCCAACCCTGGACCTGGACGCCGCACCTTTTAGAGTTTTCCATGTTCAACAGATGGTGGTATTGCAGTAATATCAACAGGAAGAAGATCCTGGGCTTGATTCCTGACCAGGGCGGATGAGGATCCTTTGTGTGGTTTGTTCTGCTTTTTTGCCGGGTGCCATCTAGAGGCAATTTAGGTGCTGGGATGCACCAAGTGAACCTGGTTAAGGATAAGTGGCTCAGATGATGGATGGGCATTCAACGCTCCTGATCCAACTACCTTTTCTGCATCGAAGTCAGTGTGTAAGCAGGGAAAACAACTGAAGAGCAAATTTCCAAAACTTACTTCAGTCCATTTTTGTGATTTTTTTAGGTAACACAACTATTGGCATATTTTTACAATCCCTCTTTATGTACAGTAGTATAACTGACCAAAGTCCTGCATAATACACAGTACAAGATTAGGTGAATTTCCAAAACTCACTCAGTCCACTCACACAGTCACAAGTACTTACTTACCCAGAGCTCCCAGGCAGTAGATCATAAACAAAGCTGCTGTGACTCATAAACTCTATGCTGTGTCGTGTAGTTGGATGTAAGTATTAAACTTGTATATAATGTTGTGAATATTGATTTACTTAAAAATAGTTTATTATATTTTTTAAACAAATTGGCCCGCACTAAAATGTGCAAGAGTTGCACTTTAGAAACAGGTGTTGAAAAATGACAACAGTAAAATTTCAATTAAAAAAATATTTCCTGTAAGAATTGCTTTCCAATAGGTAAAACAAGTAAAACGCAATTTTCTGAATGAAAAAAAAAATGCTTTTGGACTGAGTGAGTTTTAGAAATTTGCTCATCAATTTGGGGCCTTCAGGAGTGAAGCTGGGAATCACTGCCTGAGTATGTGATGCGAGTAGAGTACAAGCACACCTGATTTTATACATTTGGTTGGTCTCAGTCCTCAATCAGCTTATCAAACAAGCTCCTGCTTTGCTGGGGAAAAAAAAGAATCTGCGCCCAGTCCAGCTAAGGTTAAGAATGGACACCCCAAAGTTCATGCTTCCAACTTTCATAGGGTGAAGACTAGGACAGTCTTCCTCCGAGGCTTGTAAGTGCCGCCATATCTTTCCAACTAAACTGTACAGTCAGTTTGCTTGCGCTCTTCCACCAAAAGGACGCCACTCAGGAGCCCTTCCTTCCCAAATTCTTAATCTAAAATTCAACTGTCTGCCTCATCTCTAGGTCAAATGCTTTGAGGCTTCACTGGACTAAATCAGAGAAACGATTATTACATTTTATTGTACCAATATCAAAACACACTTTACCTGAGATGACTGTCCAAATCCACTCCCTGATGACACCAATATCCGTATTAATGTTAAAACAGTCACAACTCTAGGACAGTTTGCTTCAAACTTTGAGACACCTTAAAAACATAACGAAAAGTAGGAGACAAAAATCATGTTTTGCTGACCGCAAGTGTCTTAACCTCACTGTATGGTCCATAGCGCCCATAGATGTCCTTCCCTATGATGACGAAGTACAGCATCTTGCCTCCAGCTCGATTTGAGATCCTGCAGGCCATCGGCAGAGGCATCGCTTTGATGACTCCCATCGTTTTCCACGTGGTAAAACTGCCGTCATGGTATTCTTGGGCTACATATATGTAATAGCATTCCATATCTGGAGCGTGGGGGTCCTCTTCCTCAAAGTTCCACAGCAGGGCTATGCCTTGTGTCTTATCGATGCGTCCCACTTTCACCACCGGTTTCTGGGGCATGTTTTTGGTGGCGGCTACCACAGGCAGCTGATGGGGGAATGGAGTGTCAGGAAAAGGAGGAAGTCTGGACATCAGGTTCGCCTGCCAGACACAATATAACAATCAAAAACATTCACCATATTGTTTTTACCTCCATCAGTCCAAGTCCAGGAGCAATAGCAGAGTCATCAGCTGCAGTTGAGAGTTTAAACCTGAGTTTAATTCTGAAGGAGTCACATGACTTCTTCAAGTCAACTGCTTTGCCCTTGGAAACTGAAGTAAAAGCACACCTGCACTTTAACCTAAACCCTTTTAAAAAACCACATCTTCCACTAGAGGTCATTGTATCTGGGGATTAACTGGGGTTTAAACCTGCTTAAATCTTAAACCTGCTAAGGATGACTGAAGTTTAAGGCAGAACCATGATAGTGTTATTCTGTACTACTGTACATTTTAATGAGGCAGATTTCTTTTGTGCACAGTGGTGCAAAAATAAATAGATAAAATGAAAATTACAGCAATGCAGTCAATGCAATGCATTATACATATTATGAACGTTTTACACGTGTGCGTGTGTGTATACACATGTGCACACGTGTTTTATTTTATATATCCAATAGTCAATATTATTTGGTTAGTGGTCTGTCTTGAGCCCCCCATTATTTCTTTATATTTTGCATTGAATCAACTTGTTGGTATAAAAATACTATTTCATGATTGTCAAACGAAAATAAAAGAAATGGGAACAAATGTTTTACTGACAGGTTGCAAAGTGCCTAAAGATACAAGGAGCCTAGATAAAGGAGTTCCAACCACTCAGCATTCAGCACCACCA
>JBBPCX010069774.1:0-11102 GCA_037974365.1 Hydrocynus forskahlii | reverse complement strand
GTGTGTGTGTGGGTGTGTGTGTGTGTGTGTGTGTGTGTGTGTGTGTGTTTGTGTGAGTGTGTGTCTGTGTGAGTGTGTGTGTGTGTGTGTGTAATGGCGAAAAACATCAGCGGATGCAATTAAAAGCTCAGGTCAGGGAGTGTGGAGGTGATTAATACGCCTCTCCGGTAAAGAGGCCTCTCTGAAGGAGAGCAGGATAATAGAGGGAGAGAAACTCCACAGGGACACACTCTTTCACACCTCCATCTGCCTCTTTCTCTCCCTACTTCCTCACATTCTTTCATTTTCTCTCAGCCTGCCGTCACCTGTATCTCCACCACTAATAAGCTCCTCTACGCTTTCGCCCTGCAGAGGAGAACACTAACTGCTAGGGGGCAGCAGAGATACCGCTTTTCAACTACACACCTTACAGACCTCTCTCTCACACACACACATACACACACACACACACACACACATTTCTAGTGACAGCAGAAAAACAATGGAGACCAGTACTTTATCACTATTTAGATTCAGCACAGTTATGTAACATTACATTTACATTTAAAAATATACTTTTTTATTACTTTGGTTAATTAACGTGGTTCAAACTTTGAAGTTCCACCATCAGCAATGAAGTAAATGATTGGAGATTTTTTTTCTATCTTTTTTTTTTAGAATAAGTAGATTCAGTGAAACATTCCCATTGAATTAATTTCAGCAAATAAACATTGTGTTCTGTCATTATTTACACATTATTTTGCACACTTCAGGTTTTTACCACTTAATGATTTATTTCATAAACTGCAGACTGTTATTCTGAGTGAACTATAAAAGTAAATATGTCAAAAAAGGTTTCCTTCATAAGATGAAGAAGAATGTGCAATAGTGCATATCTGGCAGCCTATTAACTGCTTGTGTGGTGATGCAGAGTCAAATTCTAGACTGTCCTTTAACTTTAAATGCATCACTGTTTCATCACTTAATAGTCCATTTAATATCTAAAACCCGTCTTTTGATCCACATTATAATTATAATAATTATTATATTAGGTGGCTTTGTGTAGGTCAGTAGCAATTAGAAGAAGAAGAATTTCAGCAATTAATAAGAAATATGACATATTACGGCTAATAAAGGACCTCATGTGGTGAACATGCTGTAAATGTATTTGTTAGCAAATAAATTGTTTGTAAAGAATACTGATTGTTTTTACTAAAAATGTCCTAAAGCAAAATGTATAAAAATTTCGCAATATTTGTGAAAGCTTTTAGAGTTTTATTCACAATATTGCTCCAAATTTCCCTCTTTTTCTCAGTTCCCAGTTGTACTAACTTGGCCACCATTGTCACATAACAGCAGCCAATCAGGTTTGCCCATGCTCCCTCCCCAAAAAGTGTGGCCAATCGCTCCTTTTGGATCTTCTGCTCAGGCAGGTTCTGAACATGTGTCCTAACAGATTGGCCAGCGCCGCTGGAGAGAAGATCTAAGCCAACCTTCCAATGCAGGCCCAACTGGCATCCTGACTGGCATCCTAACTGGCACCACTGGCTACTGAGCTCATGTCCTGGCAAGAGGAGGACCTGTCTAATTCAGCGAGCCCCTCAGGAGGTGCTCAGATTTCAACAGGTTCAGATACGGGCAGAAGCTCCAACAGAGCATCCCTGGTGCAGTGAGGAGCCACTGGTGGCCTCCTGAGAAGATCTGACGATGTCTGGGAACAAAAAACCCCAGCTTATTCCACATTATTGTGTCGATCAGGAACCTTATGGTCACTTATATAGTAAAAATGGTCCCACTTAAGGTTAAATGTTTGTAATAACTGCGCAATTACACATAAATAATGTGTGTAACAACAATGTAACTACTGGCGCTGGTGCTGTACCACTACTAAAACATATGTGCAAAGGTTTTTTGTCCTATTGTGGAGTCTGTTTGGTTTTATGGAAAAAATGACATGTTCATTCAACTTTTATTTCCTCTTACTTGATGTTTCTGAGGAGCCGTTGTCAATTCACTGTGAAATACTTGCTTGAAACTGCAGCCAAAAAGATCATTTTAAAATTATGCAGTGCCTGCCAAATCTCTCAGCATAATGGGGGAGGGGGGGGGGGCAGTTGCTGAGATAATGGATAAGGTGACCCGTAAATTAACAGGTAAGTCGCTTTGAAGTGTTTGTTTTTTCTGATCACCTCATGTAGCAGTACCACCAGTGACCACAGGATGGCAAAGCGAAACGCTGAGAATAATCAGAGTGTTTCAGAGCAACTGGGATGACTGGAATTGACTGAAAGGGGCGGTGCTTCCCTGGAAAGCAAATGACACTGATTGGATGAGGTTATTCTGGGATGGGACAAACTGTCTAGAACAGTCCCGGTGAGTGTAACACTGTGACAGAACCATTTATATACACTCCCTCCCTTTCCCACTCTGGTGGAGCATCACTCGACCACCCTGAGGAATAAAACACCCCTGAAATGTCCGTTTGAAGCCTCCGCTCCTACAGTCCTGATCAGATTTGCCCATCTTTAACAAATCACCCGGTTAATAAGACTCAAACCAGGACTGTCACACCTGAGAGAACCATTCATTTTAATGAGGGATGACTCTGCAGACTGACTGATGTGTCTTCTTTAATTGTTTATTAATTTAATTGCTTATTTTTTGGTTGTATTTATTACAAAACAAGCATATCTTCTGCTGTTATCAGGACTATAAAAAGAAACAGTCACTTATTACTACTGTTCCAATTAACTCTCAGTCCTGTATTGTATACATATAGGTTAGAAGGTTTGGCCCAACCTTGGATTAAAAAAATAATAATACGCTGCTTTTTCATAATTGTATTAACAGAAAACATTAGAAACACTTAAAACAAATGTGACTTGTGTCCCAGCACCTTCTCAAGTCTTCACACAGTTCCATCTCATTTGTTGGAGCTCATTTGGAACTTGTGGGTCCAGCTTGATGGGAGAGAGATCTGGAGACTGGGGAGGCCACAACATCGTCCTCTAAACCTTCTGCTTTTCTTCAGACTGGATATAATTTTGGGACAATTTTGAAGAAGCTTGGGACCATTATGTAGAATGAAAAAGAAGAATGAAAAATGGTCCAATGATCCATAAATCAGAAGGAATTATGTGATGTTGAAGAACTGAGAGAAAAGTTCAATAACACGTGAATGTGAATCACTAAAGACAGGCCTGATATGTCTCTTCACCAGCAATAGTTTGAGTCTTTGTGGATGAATAACGTATTACTACAGACTATAAAATATTGAAAATTAGTCAGTTACATTTGTTTTAAGTCTTCCAAATATTTCTTGTAATAAAATTTAGTCCAAAAATCCCTCATGCTGTCTGGCATCTATAATTCGCTACCAACACATCCAGAATGCCCAACGCCGCAACCCCATCCACCATTCAGGCCCTTTCAGACCAAATCCACACACTCCGCATCACTCGCACATTGAGAAACAGCTCACACATAGCCCATCTTTTTTGGAGAGTAACTGTGTTCTAACTGTGTTTGATGGAGAATGCTCATGTTGGCTGGAGAGTAACTGTGTTCTAACTATTATAACGCTAATTGTGTTTGTTTTAGAGAATTTTGATCTTTACTGGAGGGTAACTGTGTAGTAACTGTGTTTGTTGGTGTGTTTGTTGAAGAATGTTTGTGTTTTCTGGAGAGTGACTGTGTTCTAACAGGAACAGGCCAGTCCAGAGATTAACACCTGCATATAAATCATGAATAATTTAGGTTCACTGAAGAAACACCTGGCCAAAAAGGCAAAACCTTTCATTAGAAATGCAGGATCAATCTATATGACTAGACACAATAACAAACAACGATTTGACAATTTTTGAAATGCCATCATAAATACCACACATCCATAATTCACTACTGACATGACCAGAAGACTCAACCCCCACCACCCACTCACCTTCTCCATGGTCCCTTTAGCACCAAATCCACACCCTCCACCTCTTCCGCACATCAGAAAACAGCTCGCAAACGTAATTAGCACGTCTTTGTGAGATAATTACGGGGCGTAGAGAACGGTGGTGATAAACACACGCCGCTCTCGCATCGATCCGTCCGCTGAAAGGCCAGACAAAGAGAAGAAAAACAAAGGCCTTTCCATGTGAACACTCCTGAAATGAGGACGAAGCCCAGAGGTGGAGACTCGAGTGAAGAATGCTTTCATGTTTTTTTATGTTCTCTGGACATTCCAAAACCAAATGTCAGCATTAGGATGGTGGAGTTCTAGTTGTGTTTGTAGGAGAATGTTAAACTTTACTGGGGAGTTACTGTGTTCTAACTGTGTTTGGAGGAGAATGTTCACGTTTGCTAGAGAGTAACTGTGATGTAACTGCTATAATGGTGTTTGTTAAGAACGTTAAACTTTATTATAGATGAAACTGTTAAACTGTGTTCTAAACTGTGTTTGTTGAAGAATTTTGATACTGGAGAGTAACAGCACTGTAACTGTGTTTGTTGGCTTGTTTGTTGTAGAACGCTGATCTTTACTGAAGAGTAACTGTGTTGTAGCTGTGTTTGTTAGAGAATGTCGATCTTTACTGAAGAGTAACTGTGATGTAGCTGTGTTTGTTAGAGAATGTCGATCTTTATTGAAGAGTAACTGTGTTGTAGCTGTGTTTGTTAGAGAATGTCGATCTTTATTGAAGAGTAACTGTGCTGTAGCTGTGTTTGTTAGAGAATGTCGATCTTTATTGAAGAGTAACTGTGTTGTAGCTGTGTTTGTTGGAAAATCTTGATGTTTAAAGAGTAACTGTGTGGTAACTTTGTTAGAGAATGTCGATCTTTACTGAAGAGTAACTGTGTTGTAGCTGTGTTTATTGGAGAATCTTGATATTTAAAGAGTAACTGTGTGGTAACTTTGTTAGAGAATGCTGATCTTTACTGAAGAGTCACTGCATTTTAACTGTGTTTGTTGGCGTGTTTGCTGGAAAACGGCGGGGTCGGTATGTGCTCCGGGCTCCAGTGTTATAAGTTTAGAAAGTGTGACAAGCAGAAAAAGGAAATGTTTCTGTTCTTTGCCCTGGCTCCTAAAGCAGCATTTCACGGGGTGAGGCAGGGAGCGTGTCTGAGTGTTAGGGAGACTGCTGAGAGTGTGAAAGTGTGTGTGTGAGAATGTGTGGGTGTATTTTTAGGCGCACTCCCCTGGCACGTTCCCCTGGGTCCTCCAAGCTCCTAAATAATGAATCACTGGCAACTGTTTTTTATTCTCTCCCAGAGGAGACTTTTTTCCATTTTCCTACAATGTAACACACATACACAAGAAGTACACAAACACACTCTCTTTTTCTCTCTCTATGACTCCCTCCCTCTCAATTTACTTCCAGACTTTTGCATATATGTATCAGCACTAGACTTTTGAAGACCACAAGCGTGGCATTTGTGAATGAAAGCAAAAAACCATGTCACATAGTGGTGTTCTCCACACTTTTCCACAGTTCTCCACGGCCTTCGTTTCTTTAACCCTATCAGACCCAGCGAAACTGCACATTTATCTTTAGCAAATACTGGGATACTGGGTTAAGAGGCATGTTTCTGTTTAGCAATCTGAACTGTTTCCCTATGTTTAATAACATACACAATCTTTTAACAGTGCTGTCTTTAGTTTAATAATGGACTAATATCTCCATATCTATTAGTGTAGGATATATGCTATTCTAGTATCTAAGACCATTTATTGTGGTGTTTATGGACTAATACCTCTTATATTAGCATAAAGGAGTGTGTATTGTGGTTGTTCATGACTAATATCTTCTATCCTAGTGTCTGGGGGGATTATTGAGGTGGTTTATGGGATAATATCTCTCCTACTAGAGAAGAGATTTACATTTTCTTAAACTGAACAATGATAAAATGGAATTTCTCTTAATTGGTACCAAATCAACACTTTCTAAAACTGATAGACTAAAACCATTACGGTTGACAACTCTCATGTCTTCCCCTCACCTCAGGTTAAGAGTCTGGGTGTCATCCACATTATCTTTCCAATCTCATATCAGTAATATCACTCGGTCCGCATATTTCATCTACGTAACATAAATTGTCTCCGCCCCTCCCTCACTCCCCATACCACTGCTATTCTTGTTCAAAGTCTCATCTCCTCACGAATTGACAACTGCAATTCTCTTCTTTTTGGTCTCACTAACAAATCTCTCCATAAGCTTCAACTTGTTCAAAATTCTGCTGCTCGAATAATCACTAAAACCCCTCCTACTGATCATATCTCCCCTGTTCTGCAGCAGCTACACTGGCATCCGGTAAAATTACGAATCAGTTATAAAATTCTTCTCTACACATTTAAGGCCATCCATATGCTTGCTCCTCCATACCTGTCTGACCTTTTTCACATTGCCACTCCCTCTCGCTCCTTCAGATCTTTTTCTTTGCTTTGGAATTCCTTACCCCTAGACATAGAAATATTTATTGTTTTTATACTTTTAAGTCCAGACTCAAGACACACCTATTTAAATTGCATTTTCTATTTAATCTTCTTTGCTCTGTTGTATTTTTTACTGAATTTGTTTTTATTGTCTGTTCTTTTGTAAATTTGTGCAGTGTCCTTGAGTGTTGTGAAAGGCGCCTACTGTTACGGCTGGGTTTTTGGTTATGTGTCTTTTATTTTGAAACAGGTGGATGTTTGTGTCGTGTGCCACTGTGTCACCTGTTCTGAGTATTAGCTAAAGTGATTGGGCCTTTTGATTGTTTTTTGTCTGAGAGTGTTTGGTATTTAAGTTCTATGAGTTGGATTTTTGTTTGCAGATCAACCCTCACACAACCCTGATGTTTCCTGCACGTGACCCTGTCCTTATGTATGTACTATGTGGTGTCTTTCAGTTAGGCCCTCGTGCCATTTGGTTTTGTTTGTAGAGTCTGTGTCTTTATATTAAACCATCAAAAGCACCTGCACATGTGCCTCACCTCACTCTCCCCCCGAGCACGGCCAGACGTGACACCTATAAATAAAATGTATTATTATTATTATTACTACTTATACATAGAAGGATTTATTGAGGTGTTTATGGTCTAATATATTCTACTGTAGTATATAGGAACATTTACTGGGGATTTTTTGTCTACTAGCTCCAATTCTAGTGGTTATATGAAGTCATTTCTGGACTAGCATATACTGTTCTAGTGTATACGGGCATTTATTGAGATGTGTATAGACTAATATGTCTTCTTCTAGAATAAAGGGTGTTTACTGAGGTTGTTAACGGACTAATATATTATATTCTAGCATACAGAAGTGTTTTTATGTGGAGTTTAAGGATTTAATTGAGGTTGATAGAGGACTTGATGTAGTTGATGGACTAATAGCTCCTATTTTAGTGTATAGGAACATTTATTGAGGCGTTTACAGAATAATATCACCTATTCTAGTGCATAGCAGTGTTTATTAAGGTTATTTATGGAGTAATATCTGCTATTCTAGTATATCTGGATAAGCTGCACCTTTGCTGTAGGTCTGAAAGGGTGAGGGGGAACAGCTAGAGGCATAAACACTAGTCACACCCCATTAAGGGAATGATTGACGGGTTCTAAATGTACTGAGTGACCGGGCTAATGAGGGCTAATGAGGACAATGGTTATATAAAGAACAACACCTTTGCCCTCCGAGCCACACATACACAGCTTATCTCCATGGAAACATGCCAAAAAGACACAAATTGTGTCTTTTTGTTTTCTTTACCTCCACTTATGCTTCGTGGTACCAATAAAATAAAAAAAAAGTCGATGTTCATTTCCAGGACTTGTCACAACAGTGGGAAAACAAAACAATTGTGTTCCTCATTAGAAGCTGCAGTGAAGCAGATCTACCAGAGCAGATCAGGGCTGGATAGCCCACTCCTGAAATCTTCTCTCATATGATGGCAGTATACGCAGTATTGTGCAACAGTCTTGAGCTACCCCCCCATTTCTTTATATTTTGCTTTGAATTACCTTGTTAGTGAAAAATATTATTTTCTGCCTGTCAAACTGTCTTATCTTTGGCGTACTGAGTAGATTATATGGATGAAATGGAAACAAATGTTTTACTGTGACAGGCTGCAAATACAAAGATACAAGGAGCCTAGATTAAGGCGTTCCAGCCACTCATCATTCAGCACCTCCAGTATACTGATCACCGCCAGTGCTGGCACACCGGGGATTTGGTGCGGAATCCCGGGTGCGGAACCCGTCAGCACCCAACCCCCCGGCGATGGTAAATTTGGACCATCCATATAATTTTGGGCCGGCGCTACCTGATCATCTGAAATCATCTGCACCTGTTTTTCACTGGTTCAGGCCTTAAGCTAAGTGTACTTTGTTCTGCTTAAATGATTCATGCGTAGATCATTGTGTGGCTTGACAAACAAAAAACATTCCTCTGAAACTGGTCAGATTCAGGGACTGGACTGAAAATAAGAGATTTTGAAAGTCTTTCAGGAAGTCCTGAAGAACTGTTCCTGAAGACTACATTCAAAATACAAGAAAGTCTGGGTCTTGGGAAGGAAAATATGAAGAAATGAGGGGAGGCTGAGGACTTTTGCAAAGTACGATAAATGTTTACTTTGTCCTTTGTCATTTCCCATTGATAGCCTTAGACTGGAAACTAATGGAAAATCTGTTCAGGATTTACAGTTGCCCCTACCACCCAGCAGGCTCCGCCCACTAACGTGTTCTTTCATAATTACTGTTGCTAAATTGGACAAGTTTTATGATATTCTGTTTAAAACCCTATTCAGCTAAATGAGAAACTGTAACACAAGTCATTTAATAAGGGTCAGACAGACAGATAGATATATTTGAACCTAAAACCCCAAGCTGAAGCTCTACTGCGTGTTGTATTTCGCTCTAATAGAATATGAATGTCTCTCTCTCTCTCTCAGTCTATTTCTCTCTCCCCATCTCTCTCGCTCTCTTGCTCTCTGAAAGTCACTGAGAGTTTCCTTGCAGGATCAGATTCCCGGCTTCAGACATAATGATACGCATCCGCTTCTCAACAGGGGATTTATTTTAAAATCAGAGCAGTTGGTGGGAAATCTGTGTGTGTGTGTCTGTGTCTGTGTGTGTGGTAAATGTTTATCCGCAGAAAGAAACTCCCTAGAATAGTCTCACTGCTTTTCATGCTCGACCAGGTACACACTCCACACCTGACATCAGAACACACACACACACTCACACATTCACACACCTCAGTCTTAAATGCTATGGTTTTATATGGTCTTATTCAACCCAAACCATCAAACTCTGCTTACATCATGGAGTTCTGGCTCCTTTTACGTGCCATAGAAACTTTTCCAGATCATATTAATCCTGTGCTAAAAACGAACCCTAGAAATAATCCAGATTCTATAAAAGAAGCACAAGAAATACTCTCATACTATATTAATCTATAAAATGAATCCTGGACATTATCCCAGGTTATATTAATTCTGTGCAACAAAAGAAAAATCCTAGACACAATCCTGGGTTATTTTAATCGTGTGGTATAAAATCAACCTAAAAAAAATCCGAGGCTATATATATTTATACTGTGCTATAAAACAAAGCCTAGAAATAATTCCCTAGAAATCTTGTGCTTTAAAAATGATACTATTCTTGTGCTTTAAAAAAAAGAGGTAATCTTGGGTTAGAGTAATCCTGTGCTGCAAAATCATTAATTCAAAATCA
Source organism: Hydrocynus forskahlii (assembly GCA_037974365.1). Lineage (NCBI taxonomy): Eukaryota > Metazoa > Chordata > Actinopteri > Characiformes > Alestidae > Hydrocynus > Hydrocynus forskahlii. The sequence goes on along the minus strand of JBBPCX010069774.1, from coordinate 1,433 downwards.
ATTTATCCTGTACTATAAAACAAATCCTAGAAATATTCCTAGGTTGTATTAATCCTAAACTATCACACAAACCCAGTAAATAATCCTAGGTCATTTTGACAGGTATTTTACTTGTAGGTGGAGTGAGGGCGGGGCCTGAGTCAAGCACCCACGCCCCTCTCTGTCATTTACAGTGAGATTCCTCTTCATTCTCTCTTCACCTCAAACACCATCAGATAGCAGATTCTGTCATTAACACTGCAGGCTGAACACCATCTCTCATCTACGGCCTCTTTTCAAACACACATACACACACACACACACACACACACACACACACACACACACACTCCACCCCCAGCATGAAACAGAGCTAAAAATACAGAGCGATTTCCATTTTCCCCTTTAACAACAAGGGCATCGTGTTCTCAAAGAGAGAGAGAGAGAGAGAGAGAGAGAGAGAGAGAGAGAGAGAGAGGGAGCAAAACCAATCAATGACGAAGTAGGAGAAAGACAAAAAAAGAGGATGAAAAGAGAGAGAAGGAGAGGGAGAGAGAGAGAGAGACAGAGAAGTATTGAGAAAAAGTGAGTAAGAGAGAAAAAGAAAGAGAGAGCCATTTCTCTTCAGTATACTTTGAATATATTATATTATATGTTATATTTTAAGAAAAGCAATTTGCTACTGAATAGTCGAATAGGATTGATTTACTGTTTACTGAATTTCAAAATGAAATTTAAAAAATAACTTTACACTATTGTTTACTGAATCTATTCAGTAATTAAATATGTAGTGAACTTATTCTTTTCTGTATTAACTGTATACTGATATTTTTATTGATAGCACTAAATTACTTAATAAAAGTATCCTGTCTGTAGCAAGGAACATGCATTTACAGTGTGGGCGGTACCTGCTGGCCCTGCCCAGACTGACTTTTTAAAAATAAGGTTCTTTTAGAGGCAGAAGTCTAGTTCCATTTTCCTCCACTCTGAAAAGTTCTGACTCTGTGAATTTCTCCAGGGCAGACAAGTGAAGACTTGAACTGAGACTGAACTAAGTTTAGGACCTTCAGGACCTTCAGCCCAGACAGTCGTGATGCTCGGGTTCCTCAGACGTTCCTCGATTGATGTCCACGATTACGTCATTCTTTGTGTGTTTAAAGGCAGCTACCTCGCCTTACAAAGGCTGACGTGAAAACCGGAGACACACAGAAGCGGAGAGCAAAGCGAAGGAGAGCAGAGATGAAAAGAAAGAAAGAAAAGGAGAGAAAGAAAAAGCCAGGAGTCAAGGCAGGCGTCCCACTCTCAGCACTCTCAGCGTCTGCAATTCAAATCAGCATCAGTGAGAGTGATAGAGAGAGAGGGAGGGAGAGAGAGAGAGAGAGCGAGAGAGAGAGAGAGCGAGAGAGAGAGGAGAGAGAGAGAGAGAGAGAGAGAGAGAGAGAGAGGGGGAGAAA
>JBBPCX010069772.1:0-11106 GCA_037974365.1 Hydrocynus forskahlii | reverse complement strand
TATTTTTTTTTTTTTTTTTTTTTCCATTTTTACATTTTACACATGTGTAACACAATGCACCCAGTTTGGTAGGTTTAGCTGAACCTTCACATACACTTTTAGACACAAGATAATTTTTTTTCCTTTTGCAATTTGTCAGCAAGTGTGAATTGTTAATCTATCAATTTGGTTGCCGCCATACCAATAACAAAGGCATAACTGACTAGTTGAGTGAGTTCTTATCACCGACTAAAGTTTATAAAAATTGAAGACATGGAAAATAATTCCATGTGCAAAAACAAGGCATCATCTGTTATTCAAATGTTCTTTAATTTACTAATGTCTGGTGCTAAGGCTTCATCCAGATCCAACTGCAATACTGTGATGCATTGTTGCATAGCAAATCATGACACTAGTAACGCCTAGCAATAAAAAACAGCATAGCAGTATCATTCTAGATGCTGAATGTAATGACTGCTGGGCGGTGCTGATAAAAATTAATAACAAAACCATTCATTTTTATTTATCATGGTATTTGTAACTTAATGTGCATGAGGACTGAGAATCAACACTTGTTTTTTTTACAAAACAATTATTTTCTTTTCCTCCTAAAAACTTATGTTGTTTCAACAGAACTAAGAAAAAGCTGACAGCCAAGGCTATTAATCTTGTTTTAGACTCTTGAAGGACGTAACCTCAGCCAGATCCTCCAGAGTGTCCTCCTAGCGTTCCTTAATTGTCTTAAAAGCTCACCAGTGAAAATGAAGCAGTTACAGTTCATGTCTCTAACAATTGTGAAAATAGGATAAAACAATTAATGAGTCGTCTTCCAGCTGATCGCAGTCGCTCTAGTATGTTTCTAAATTGTCACAAAGGGTTTCCACTAAAAGAATGGGCTTATTCATTATTATTAGCAGAAGTAGCAGCAAGCTGCAGGTCTGTGTCTCAGCGTGGTTCAAAAGGGGGGTGGGCACACAGTATAAAATCACAAATTAGGTATGCATATGTGCTGTGAAAGCTGAAAACTACCGCGCATTTGCGTACCACTTACGTCAACCCCTATTTACACTTATTTTTATATGGAAAATAGCTGAAATTACATTAATATTTACAAAATTAGTAAATGCATAAAAAAATTATTTTTTGCCAAAAAAAAAACTGTGATGTCCGGGCCTCGTCCACCACGTCCCCTTGTCCTCTTGCTGGGTTAATATTTGGGTGCAGTGCTTAGCAACCCAGCACAAGGACAAGGGGGGGTGGCGGACAAGGCCTGGACGCCACAAAAGCAACAAAAAAAATGTGGAGGATATCTGCAGTTTACGCGTTGGTGCAGTAAAGACTAAAGTAAACCCCCGCTTAATTGCGGATCAGCAGTCGCGGCTTCAGTCTCTCACAATTTTTTTTTCGGAGAACCAAACTAATAATAATTCGCTGAAACACCCTCACATGCACGGAAACTACAGATATTCTCCACAATTTTTTGCTTTTATGATGTCAGAGCCTGGTCCACCCCGCCCCCTCGTCCTTGTGCTGGTTGTTTATGTTTGGGTGCAGTGGTTACCAAGGCAAACAGATGCACCTGAACTGAATGAGCCTCCACTGCTCAGCACCTCTCCAAACATAAACAACCAGCACGAGGACGAGGGGTGTGGTGGACGAGGCCTGGACATCACAGTCAGCTGTACTCAGAGGTGGGAGGTATAAAAGTAGCCAATCAGAGAACGTTATTTATTTTTCTTTGCTGCTGATTGGCTGCTGCCCTGTGACGCATGTCTGGCAGACACAGTCCAGAATTTCCCCTGTGGAGTGTCTGGAGTTTTCTCATATTTTTTGTTTTGTCCTTAAAGCCCTGTATTTTTATTACTGTAAGTTAAATTAATTAATTACTGTATGTACCTGCATATACCAAAGAAAATGCCCTTGCATGAATTACAGTACAGTCTATACAGGGGTAACATCGGTATTTTACGTTGTAGCACTACAGGAGTTCAGTGTAAACTGTACAGTACGGATATGGGTTTACCTTTACATTTTCTTTAAGGTTAATGTATTAAGCTGAGTTCAAAATGAAATTAAAGTGTTTTGTGAGCATATTTGGGGGCATATTTAGGGTTTACACTATAAAAATGGGCATTTTTAGGCATTTTATTTTACCACATCACAACATTGTGGTTTTTCACTATACATATATATATATATATATACATATATATATAAAGTGTATTTCACTTCTTTTACATTTTTATTATTAATCCACTGTTTAGATTTTGTTTTATTTAAAAAAATGCATGAGTCAAAGTCAGTGAGTAATTATATTAAATAACTGTGATCTCACCACTGACCTAAATAATAAATAATAATCATGATTTAAATTTTTGTCACCGCAGCATCCCCAGCCCCATGGTGACCTCAGCGCTGATCTGTTTACAGAGTTTACAGCATTTAAACAGCTCGCTCTTTGCTCTTCTTTCAGTGACCCCCAAACAGAGGTCAAGCGTCTCAAATTTCTCCCCATTCAGATCAGTTTACCAGCAGAATGATGAATCATTCCGCCTGAGCATCTACCAGGTCGAGAGGCTCTTAAAGGAACAGTGCCTTTTGGAAAGGGTTGGGTCAAACTGACCATTAAGTAAGTGCATGTAGAGCACAGGCTTTACATAGACAAAGCAACACTCCACTCTCTTTATTCTGTTCAAGAGTGCACCTTCAGTACTGTTCTGAATTCTGAATATGGTTCAGTTTTCAGGTGTATTACACTACATCACAAGTTATATTTCAGAATTGCAATCCTTAATATGTATTACTTTGTGAGCTAATTTAATTAAAATAATAATAATCTGCTTAATAATATGACAAAATTCTGAGTTACACAGTTTTCCACCCAAAGATGTCTCCATGCAGTTTGAGACAGTAGTGTGAGGATGATATGGACAGTCAATAAATGCACTGCAAATACATTTATATAAGCTTCTTTTACTACCTATAGGCTACCTACCTATTAGCCTCGTAGGTTTTGTGAAAAACTAAAAAAAGCAAACCTCATTCACAACTGATCAATCGCATCTGGTGTAAGGATGAAATTGAGTAAATTAGTTTTTTGGTCAAACTGCTCCTTTATGCTACATTAAAATGAATTAAGCTGAATGTTTACTGTGTTGGTGTTGACTGAGATGGGGAACAGCAGCTGTGTTGTGGTTTGGGCACCAACCTGACACAAACTGTAGTAACACACACACACACACACACACACACACACACACATACACACCATGGCACTAGGCCTCCACTGAGTAGATGGCAAGCTGGTATAATGAGCTCCAATGCACAGACAGATGTGTCTCTTATAGTCAAGGGGATTAAACACAAGCCACTCTCTTATCTGTTTATTTCCTTTTTGACTCTCTCTCTATCTTTGCTGAATGAGCGTTTCCTCTCTGTCATTTTGCTTTTCCTTCCTGTCCTTTTTCTCTTCTGTTTTTATTTTTCAAATGCACACAATCTGTCCCTTGCTATCTAAATCAAAGCTCTCAGATTTCAGAGTTAAGAGCGTCACATTGTCAGAAAAACAGAAAAAAGAAGTAGAATAAAGAACAGACCACCTTATCAGGGAGATGGGAGGCAGAATTTCAGAAACAAAAGATGAAGAAAAAAGCTGCCAAGGGTCTCAACAAACAGCAGAAATGCATGCCGTAGGCAAACCTTACGTAATGCTGATATTTAATTCGCTGCAGCATGTTTTCAGCTATTCTGTACCACTGCGCTACTTTTAGTGTTCACAAATGGCTAGCAACCAAATAGGATAAGCTTTCTGCTGTTTATCTCTCTCTCTCTCTCTCTCTCTCTCTCTCTCTCTCTCTCTCTCTCTCTCTCTCCCGCTCTCTCTCTCTGAAGAGTCTGGGATCGTCCAGATTTTATGCCCAGAGTCTTCACTCTGGCAGAGAGAAATCCTCCTAATTCACAACAAGCTTGTTTAATGATCACCCATGCATAGCCGGCCCAGACTGCCGGACACCATGTTAGGATTTCGTGATGTATTGTTTAATTTAATTGTTTGATTTAATTAACAATGTGATATTAGATCTACTTAATGTGTTTCATGTTCCTCAGAATCATATTAGATGATTATTCAACCCATTTCTAGACATTTATACATTTTTGTCATTCTTGACCATAATGATATGGTTAAGATATAAAACCCATTCAGAGTGGTTTGACTTCAAATGCTCTGGTCCATAGAAACTGAAATCAACTCAGAATTGTGACCTTCTGGCCCCTGGTTCCTATCACAAAAAAAAAAAAATCACTAAGTTTCTCTACAAGTAAACATTTCACATCACTTTGAATTACTTTTTGTGAGTGCCTGCCTTGCACCCGTTGGCCCTGGGATAGGTTCTGGGGTACCTGCGACCCTAGCGAGGAAAAAGTGGTTACAGAAAATGAAAGAATGAATGTTTACTTTGTTTACTATGATTTAATTATGCCTGATTTAGAAAAAAGTCTGTGCAATTTGGAGTAAAATAATTTCACAAAATAAATGGTGTCAAGAATTTAGCCGAATAATCAAAAGATATTGCTTTAATAAAGTTTAGATATTTCTAGATTTAATGTTTGCAGCCAAATCTTTGAGCTTTTTATTATGTGTAGGCTTTATTATGGCACTCGCTATGATGACAAAGTTGCAAACATTGCATTACCTGCACACAACATCAGAGTTCAAAAATTTGTACCGACTTGATTACGCTATTATAACTTGCCGGTTCTTCAGCTTCTTCCGTGTTATCTGTAAAAAACTTTATTGTACATGTAGGTATTATTACTATAACAGCTTATCTTCATCTTTGAAAAATCGCTATGCTAGGAAATGCACATGAAATGGAAATATTTGTTTGCCCCTTGATTTCCTCAGAAGTTGATTACTGTACCGCCCTGCTGTCAGGCTGCTCCAACAAGAACCTAAATAAACTTCAGCCAGTCCAAAATGCATTGGCTAGAGTTCCCACTAGAACCAGGAAATCTGACAACATTGGTCCAATACTATCAAGATTACAGAGGCCTCTGATAAAACACTGTATTGACTACAAAATTTTACTATTCTAGACATATAAAGCTTTAAACGGCCTTGCACCTGAATACCTCCAAGAACAAATCTCCACGCTCACTTAGATCTCACGGTGCTGGCTATCTGCTAGTTTGCAGAATTATGAAAGCTACAGCAGTAGGAACAGCCCTTTATACAGAGCCCCCCAGCTCTGGAATAATCTTCTGGTAAGTGTTTAATTCCACGCTGAAAACCTTATTGTTTAGTCAGGCTCTTCAAAATGAACTTTTCTTGTTAGATGAACAGTGTAGAGAAGTGTGGTTATGGGTACAGAGAATTCTAGTAAACTGGGATGCTGGTGCTGTCTCCACTCCTCACTTAGGTCCTTTGACAGTGGAGTAGAGGTGTGCCGGTATCTCAGGGTGGTCTCATGTCTAACACAACCCTCGGCTGTGCCCTTTCTACTTTGCTGTTAAAGCTGGTGTTGTTTCGATACATGTTAGCTATCGAGACATGCTTCCCAGCCTTTCTGTGCATGTGCAACGTATGTGCAGTTCCACGGTCTTGGGATTAATTACCACGCCCATAAATCTGTGATACCTTGCATTGGGGAAACTGGTCCACAGTGAGTGATAACTTAAAAGCTCTTTTAATTGTTATTTTCGACACATTCATGAACTTTCATGAACCTACACACTGTTGTCAGTACATAGAGTAAGGGCCTATAAGCGTTTGTCGCTGTTCCAGGGTAAAAAAGTAACGTTTTAATTCATTTGTTACTTCTCCTAAATTGACAAAGAAAACCCTTTCGATATCTTAATTTCTTTAGCTATGTTGTCCACTTCTTCAGTAAGTAGTTGCAAAATATGTGAAACTACAAGATTAATCTTATTCACACATATATTATTCGATAAGGTAGAGCAAATCAATAGACAAGGCAGAATAAATTGTCAGAACACAGGCACGCCAGAGTCTTGACTTGTACCCTTTACAATTATGGTCTACCCTGTAAACTGGGTCTAAGAACTATAGTTGGGGTGACCTCTATATCAATGTGCTCTTGTGCCCGTGATATCCTTTGACTCCGTCCTTTCTAGATAGCTGTTACAGTTGGTATGCTGGAACTCTTTACAATCTTATTTTGTATCCAGTAAACCCTGTTTTATATTTGTCTTCCATTGGTCTATCATCCAGAACAGCAGAGCTGGACTTGTTCAGTGGGTTTGGACCGCCTGCGTGTGCTCCTACACCCTCATCCAAGGGAAACTGCTGCCCAGAGACTTCGGTGAAGATTGTTGTTCCTACTGCTGAGGACTGGAGACTCTCAAATTACTCCTCACACAGATTCCAGCAAAAGACGCCTCTACTGACTGTAACTGTACCAACAGTTAGCCAACTGCTCAGCAGTGAATAAGTTTGTACACAAATGTCCTCTACTGTTATTTATCTCTTTTATTCTCCCTCACTGTCTGGGTCCACCAGAGGAGGATGGGTTCCTCCTTTGAGTCTTGGTTCCTCCTAAGGTTTCTGTCAGCATTGGTTGCTCACAGGGGCTCAGACCAGGACTCTGTAAAGCTGCTTTATGACAATGTCAGTTGTGAAGAGTGTCATAGAAATAATATTGAATTGAGTTGATTTGGCACTAGAGGGCACTCCTGATCAATTCCAAAATTAATGGATTTTAAAGGGAGAATTGTAGAATTTTTCAGAATTGTAATTTGTGATGTAAAATGATTAATTGTTTTTATACAGACAATTGCATTCAATTTCTCAACACTTAAATGGACAAAATATTACAGTTTTGCTGTCATATTTGCTAACAGTGACTTGTGTACATGCACGAAGGTGGGGAGTACGAGCTGCCAATGAGCGGCTCAAACCTGACTCACCCATGGGCACCCTCTAGTGTTTTTATGTAATTTGAAGAATAGGAAATGGTCAGGCTCCTCATTAACTTGCTCTGGCAGGACCACAGAGAAGTGATGGTACAAAAGTTAACACACATTAACAGTGAAACAACACACGGGAGCTTTGTAGCTAACAAATAATGAAATCTTATCAATTAGCATCACATACTCACTTCAAAGTGCATCATGTTGGTCAATGATCTCAAATAGACTTGATTATTTTCTTTCTGGCATTGTAAAATTCAGGCTTCAAGATAGCTTCGCTATAGTTTATACTATGTCATTTTAGCTGTGTAGCTCCAGTAAAAAAATAAGTAAAATAACATCAGACAACAAACAAAAGGGAAAACTGTAACTGCAGATTGCACAAACTGTGTAGATTTGTTTTTGAATAGTCTTTAAAATCCATGTGTACTCTGTACACACTTAGCCACGCACATACACAAACACAGACAGTACTGTGATCAGCTGTATTTGCGTGCCATGATTGGATCCGATAGTAATAGTAAATCCACGGAAGTGCATCCACAGAAGGGCTGGTGTATGTGTGTGTGTGTGTGTGTGTGTGCATGTGTGTGTGTGTGTGTGTGTGTGTGTGAAGCGCCTGTCTCAGAGCAACAGATAAACCACTACTGAGTCCACTGTTCACACACCCTGCCAACAACAAAACATATGAACAGGCTATACCAATTGCACTCGTAGCCTGGGAATACACACACAAAAAAACATCCCTCACCAAATCAGGGGATATACACACCCATGTCTACAAAGTCAAGGAACAGACATTCACTGATACACCTCCCTAGTCAAGACATGAACACACACTAGGACTGCATAATGTATTTTTTATTAAAAGATATGAGCAAGCAAAACTGATATTCCTTAGGCACATTTTAAAGCAGTATTTTATTGGTTTAAAATAATTTATCAATATTTTATGGTATCAAAACACAAAAACAAGATTTTGTGGAGAATATACGTTCTATTAATGATGCCGACGGCATTATTTGAACACCAAAATTTGCAAAGTAAACATAATCTGGTTTGGCCATTCTCCTGCCTCAATGTTCTAGTTTCATTATTAAAATTCTGTCCAAAAAAATCTTGAGAACACAGTACTTGGCATCAAATCTAATTGGGTATCATAACACGCCCAGTAGTCAGGGCCAGCATGTTAATTCAGGCAAATTAAACAAGTCACCTAGAGTTATGAAGCTAGAATAACATGTAATGGAAGCTTATTTTCAGCAGTTTTTGTAGTGCTACAAAGTGCTATGCTCTAGAAAAGCTTACCAAAGTCAGAACAGAAGTGATGTCTAATGTCTACCTCACATTAAATGGTAAAAATGTGATTATTGATGCCTCAGGCATTGATTTACGATAGTTTTGAGCTACGCTCTTGTCCTAAAGCACATCTGGTGGTATGATAAGTGGCGAGCAATATATTGCAAACCAATTTTTAAAGAAATTTCCAACTGTTTAACCATCAACATTACATTAAAACTAAGAATATACATGTAGTTTCACTAATGAGTTTGAAAATAAACTCATTAGTGAATCTAAATAAAATGACTACATTCCATTATTGCATTTTACTCCTTGTTGCAGTCACCACCATTAAAAAAAACCCACAGTAAACAACACTGATTGACATTTCTGCAACAGATTTATGATGCAGAACCTTGATTATGAAAATGGACAGAAGTGTGTTGCATGGCTAAAAATAGTAGAAGCAACCCTATGCTTAGTGGTGATCAGGTAAATAAAAAATGCTGATCTGATTTGAGCATCAGCTTGTGACACTGTTTATAGTCTCCTAATGCCTGTGCAGCACTGTGTGGGTTGCTTTGACAATGATTAGGCTTGGCCACTTGTCGTCAGTACCATTTGTTTGCATTAGTCATTCAGAGAAGAGAGATGTATCCATGTTTCAATTAGGCCCAGTCACAAAGTGCTGATGCATTGCTCCTCCAGGTCTACCTGCCTGGCCTTGGGAAGCTGCCAGTGACACAGAGGCCGAATGACCAGAGTGTGAATGTTCTATGATTTCAGGGGCACTGTATGTGCTAATTAACAAGGTGTTAAGCGACACAGAATGCCTGTCAGCAGCTTTGATTAATAAAGCTTTAAAGACATACTCTTCATTCTAAAAAAAGACACTTTGAATAACATGAAGCTGGTGACTGAAATAACCATATACTCAAAGGATTAGGACATAACTAATTCACACTAACAAAACTTCTAAATTTTTCTTACCCAACTGAAAAGTAACAGTGAAAATGCTCTGGTCATGCTCAGACAGTTTCAAACAATGGCCAGTCAGCTCAGCTTCCAGCAGCAGCTATAACAAGCTTCAGTGCTGCTATCACCTTATTGTTCAGAGCAGAGAGTGTAAAAGATAGGGTTCCTGTACAAGTTGGTCTGGGGCTACCCGTAAAGTAAATGTGTAAACAGAGTAAAATGATAGATCAATGGAACAGAGATAGATCAATGACTATGAGTGAGCATGACTGCAAACCAGGGTGATCCGATAAGCTGGCCCCTCCCCCACCCTCCACCTTGCCCCGCCTCTCTCCTCCTCATTATCATTTAAAGCTCCAGACACAGAAACGGCGCATCCTGGGGAAATCTCATTGTGGGACTGGCTCGAAGTGGCTGTAATTCTGCACCAAGGCTGAATTTCGGAAAGAGACTTCTGATACAGTATTAGGGGACCACTAAAACATATATAAAAACATAAAAAATCAGCATGTCATGGGACCTTTAACAGCCTTCACAGATGCTCAAATGGAATGAGATCCGGGGAATTGGAAGGCTATGCCTAGACCTTAAACTCTTTGTTATGTTCTTTCCTGAACACTGTTTACAGTGTGGCAGGGTACATTATCCTGCTGAAAAAGGCCACTGTATACTGGTGCCAACGCACCTGGCTGTCCACATGATGTAAAAGCAAACATAATTCATCAGACCCAGCCACATTCTTCAATTGCTCCACTACTATAGGTGCTTTTATTGGTAATAGGGGTCAGCATGGGCACTCTGAACAGTCTGCAACTACATACTCCCATTCTAAGAAAGCTTTCATGCACCATGCATCCTCACACCTGTCTATCAAAGCCAGCATGAACGTTTTCAGCAATTTGTGCTACAGTAGTTCTTCTGTATGACTGCATCAGACGGGCTAGCTTCACTCTCTATGTACATCAATGACATCAGTTCACCAGTTGTGCTTTCTTGAATACTGTTTGGTAAGTACTGACCACAGCATACTGGGAATGCTTCACAATTTAGTTATTGACAAAATATATATTACAGTGTACCCCCACGAAGTCACGTTTCAGAGTTTGCGGCTTCAGTTTGCAGATTTTTTTTAAGAACTGGACTAATAATTGTTTGTGGAAAATATCCTCCGCATTTTTTGGGGGGGCTTTTTTGTGGCTATATATCATTTTTTAATGCATTTTAGTGCTTAATTATTAAGAAATATATAATTTACTCATTTTGTAACATAAATATTAATGTACATTCAGCTAAATTACATTTAACTATATCTGTTTAATTTTTTAGTACTGTCGAGAGAACACAAAGAAAGCAACTGTATATTGGCTGCTGCCCTGTGATGCATTTTGGCAGATTTAGTCCAGCATTACCACATCATAACAGTTTCCTGCGTGGAGCTATCTCAGGTGTTTTGCTGAGTTAATTTATTACTGTACTTACCTGTTTATACCAAAGAAAACACCCGTGCATTAATCACAGTACAGTCTATGCAGGGCTAACATCAGTATTTACGTTCTAGCACTGCAGGAGTTCAGTGTAAACTGTACAGTACGGTTTTACCTTTACATTTTCTTTAAGGGTAATGTATTAAGCTGAGTTTAATATGAAATTAAAGTGTTTTGGGAGCATATTTGGGGCATATTTAGGGTCTACACTGTATAAATAGGCTTTTTTTTACCACAAATTCACATGTTTTCACAATTCGCAGATACTGTTGGAACGTAACTCCCGTGAATTTCGGGCGTCTATTGTATTTTTAATGTTATGTATACATTACTCACATATACACACACACACACACACACACACACACAGTCACACACCTAAATATAGTTTGGTTTTACTTTATGTACTCTACTTATATAATTTTGTACCCTGTAAAAAAATACTATTTTACACATC
>JBBPCX010069771.1:0-11112 GCA_037974365.1 Hydrocynus forskahlii | reverse complement strand
GAGGGAGAGAGAGACAGACAGAGAGGGAGGGAGAGACAGACAGGGAGAGAGACGGACAGAGAGGGAGGGAGGGAGGGAGGGGGAGAGAGACGGACAGGGAGGGAGAGAGACAGGGAGAGAGAGAGAGACAGGGAGAGAGAGAGAGAGAGAGAGAGACAGAGAGAAAGAGAGAGAGAGACAGACAGAGAGGGAGAGAGAGAGAGAGAGAGAGACGGACAGGGAGGGAGGGAGGGAGGGAGGGAGGGGGAGGAGTCATTTTCTCTCCCTAATCCCCCCATCAGAAGGTCTCTCTCATCCTTGGCGTTTAGTAGAGACTATCAGCTCCTCTCTGACGAGATGTTCCAGTGCATTCCTCACATTCCTCCCCTGTAACGCGCAGCTCCCGCCGCCTCCCCCGCCCGCCCTCTCCAAATAAAACCCCTCTGTTTGCTCAGTGTTTAATCTGGACAAGCTTCTCTCTGTCTCGCTTTTTTCTCTTTCCTTCTTCCCTTTTCTAATCTCCGAAGGAGAACCTTGTCTGTCCTAGTGACAGAAAGGGAAATGTAGACGCGGCGCTCCTGAACACAATCCCTGCTGGAGGTGTTGCAGGTTAAACCGGGCACGTCTGTTGCCGGGAGGCCGTGTGAGGTGTCGGTGCGACGGTGGACGTTGTGTACGGACCACTGTTACCCATTTCAGTCGATTTTGTTCAGACACTACAGGCTGGACGATTGGACCCACCCTCGGATTAAATAAAACTAATAAAAAATGTATTACAGAGAACCCTAGAAATACTTGAAACTGACTGATTTACAGTATTTTTAGAAAGTTTTAGAAAGTTCCATCTAAACTTTAGAAACTTTCACATCCATTAAACTGCACTAACAGTGAACACTGTTACACTCCAGAACCAGTCAATTCTGTTGGATTAAAGTGGATCTAATGAGCGGCGTATCACTTATTTTAAAGGGGACCTATTATGCAAAACTCACTTAAAAAAAAAAAACAAAAAAAAAAAAACAAGTTATAATGGGTCTATGGGCTACAAAACATGTTCATGAGGTTCTTCCGTTCCGTGAGACTGAGGCGTGGAACAGATGTTCTGCGTCTCTCCCAGCTGGCGTATGGGCAGATGGTGAGAAGTGGTGTTCGGGGAGAGAGAGGACGGTCATGCCTACACACTTTAAGAAGTCAAAGCTGCGATTGTTCGTTCCAGAAGGATGAATGTGATGAGGTCATGGGAGGAAAATGCTCTGGGCTGAAGCTCTAGGTCAAGGCTGTCCCTCTGGAGAACGCCTCGCTTCCTACTCCCGTTCCTGCTCCACCAGGGTTCCTTCTCTCCCTCCGGCTGGGCTGGAGAGGGACGGAGTGCGAGGAGAGCGTGTGGAGCGTTCCCTGGCTGCTCTGGCTCTCCTCCAGTCTCCGGAGTCGCCGCTGAAGGACGGACGGAGTCGGTGTCGGGGCAGTCGTGGTGAACGCTGCAACAGTTTATCGTGACATGATTAGCATTTGGGGTTTCATTTGGTTTCTGTTTGCCCAACTGTTCACATCTGATTGTGATTTAAAGCAGCTGGTCTGTGGGTTCTCGGCTAAGACGAAACACGTGGGCCGTTTTGAAGCTTTACTCACTTTCCTAATCGGCAGTGACTCCTCTCTGGGTTCGCGCCGCCGTTTCTGGAATCTGAGATTGCTAAAGTGAACCGCGGATGTAAACACCGTGTGGGGTTGGGCAGTGGCGGTGTGCGGCTGAAAACGAAGCCTGTTCTCGCTGGAAGCGCCGCGAACGTTTCCTCCGGTCCCCCCGAGACACTGAGCGTGTCGAGCGTCGAAAGTAGTCCCAAAGTGCACCAGGAGACCTGTCATTACTGTGAAAGACTGCATCAGACCCCATTGTACAGCACGGCCTCCACATCTACTGTAAAACGGACTAGCTGACATTTACACAATCGAAAACGTGCCTGCCTGTACAGCGCACTACATGATGTCAGTGATGTGATTTAAGGAGGTCACTTTTGCTGTGTCCAGACGACTATTTCAGTGACGAACATGGTGTCTGCATGTCACCCCGGAGTCTGTAGACTGTCCAAAAAGAGGCTGCTAGCATTCTGTGGGCATTCCTGAGAGAGAGGAACTCCCGCCCGCGGGTTCCCTGTAACATGTGCGTGTTTGTAGTTTGTGTTTGTGGTACTGAAGGCCCCGTTCGTCGTACTGGTGTTTTTTAAAAACGGCGAATGTGAGCTTGCGTGTGCTCAGGTGACTCGTCTCTGGTGAGTCCCGGGGTCTGATGGTTGCGTGGTTCAGTATCACCTTCCTCGGCCGGCGCTGGGGTGTGCGGGCTCCGCCTGCTCGCCGGTGGGTTATTTAGTCTGTGGGGCTGTCGCTCAGCCCAGGTTAGCGTTTACCACCCCTGAATGTGTCCGACAAGGTTCAAAGGTGAACTCGAGGGTGTTAATTCATTCCATGGCCGACAGCGACGGGCCCCGCCCTTTTGCCAGCTCTGGAATGTCAGAGCTCAAAGGAATTTCTGGACTCGAAAAGGTGGACCTCGCTCCTGAATTTCTGAATGGAGGTAGCCCCCTAAGCCCCTCTTACAATAAGAGACCGGGATTTATTTTCAATTAGTGACTTCTGGGGCCTCGTCATGAGCCAAATTCTTTCATGTCGGCTCTAGTTTATTCGGAGTCTCTGGTGTCAGCAGATCCAGCCGTGTTCAGTGATTTGATTTTCTGAGCGGTGCTGCCTGGCAGCGTTTCCTTTTAAAAGTTGATTAGAGGTGTTTTATTAGCGAAGACAACCGCTTCCATTCAGAACTCGCCTCCATTCAGTCATCTGCCGAGTCTCTGGGCTCGAGCTCGTGAATGCTTTTGGAACTTTTATTGGCCAAGACTGAATCTTTTGACTTCCAAATTACCATGTTGCATGAAAGAGTCCCATGAGGCTTTTGTTCTTAATCCTCTCGTGTCAGAAGCGTAGAAAGGCCCTTTAGATTATATCGTTCTAATCAGAGTCCTAAAGGACAGAACAAATGAAAACACCAGTTTGGCAGTCGGGTCACGCAAAAAGCTGTTCATGACTATTAGCCATCTTTTGTTACGTTGTGACAAAATAGTCAATAAATAGAGATTTTATTTTTCATTATTGAAACCACAAGTACATATTCTGCATATCTGGGACAGTTTTTATTCGCACCAGAAGGGGGCGACAGAGCCTAAAGCCGTTTCACACAGAGTAACACGTATACAGGAAAATTGTATAAACATCTTTAAGTTCAGTTAAGACTGTGGCTGATTGTGATTACTTCTCACTGCTGCGACTCCTGTTAATCAGTGGAAAGCAGCTTTGTCACCCAAACGCGTCCGTTTTCACGTCCCTTTCACAACTAAACACTAAACTATAAATGAGCATGAAAACTCCTGCATTCGCACCAAACTCACTGTGTGTGAATGAAGTAAAGCCAGGACTGGAGTTTTGTATAGTGGATCAGACCCCAGTTCTCATGTTTAACTCATTTTACTGATCAGTTTGGTTTGATAATGAAATCTAAATTGATCTGTGGTCCTGCCTCTGCTGTGCAGTTCCCTCGATTGAATCTGTTGGTCTTTCTTTCTCGGTAGTGCTGAAAAGGCCTGGCGAGCTGAGTCGGAGTGAAATGGAAGCCTTGAGAACGTGTTTGGGAGGAAGAAGTTATGATGGTTTGTTCCCGTCCGCCGGATTTATTACGGCCGAGTTCTCAGGGTTCCGGTTCCGCGGCTGCCGTCCGTCCTGTGTCCTCCTGCGGGGACGCGGTTCCGCGGTGGAACCCCGGCAGGCCAGTTTGGGCGCCGGGCCGTTCTCTCCCTCGCTGCTGTTCCTGCCGGGTCCCGGAGACGCTGGGGTTCCACCTGCAGTAGATCTGCGGAGCTTCCCGCGGGTTCTTGGCCGGGTGCGCGCGGTCTGTTGAGTCTGAGGTCGGCTGGAGGCCGGTGTTTACGGTTCTGTACAAGCCTCAGCCTGCCGCCATAACACTCCTCCAGCGTCCCATAATGACCAGTTAAGCTCCACTAAACTGCACAGTGGTGTTTTAAGGAAAGACACGGGCGGCTTGTAACAGGAAGTTTGCATTCCCCTGTGAAAGCCGAGCGTTATTTAAAAAAAACAAACAAAAAAAAAACCTCCTCGTGGACGTGAAAATGTTGGACTGACTGAAGTGGAGCCGAATGAAGTACAAACTCTTGTGTGTTGTTTTCTTTTGTGCGCTTACTGTTGATGTTTTGTCTCATCAGTCCTCGGCGTGACTTTATCTTCAGCGTATCTCTCTCTTGCCTCTCTTTTATCCCAGCTGTCTCTTATCTGTCTATCATTTGTCATCTTTTTTTTTTTTCATCCCATCATCTGCTGGCTGTCCAAACAGAAGCTTTCCTGCCTGACTGCACACAGGCGAGTTCATAAAAACAGGTCAAAGTTCCTGCGTTTCATAGAACTTTCATTCATGTTGGAGTCTTGAAAGGAGGAGGAACGTGGTTTCCTTCACCCTGGATTTGTGTGATTGGGGGTTCGGGAGCCAAGTGAGTGGATTTTAAGTGAAATGTGATGAATGACAGCTTCCAGAATTCAAAAATGTGTCCCTAACCCATTTTAAAAACAAATTCGCTATGAAATTCAAATATCATGACCGAAAATGTCTTTATTCTGAACATACGGAAAGTCCCTCCAGCAACAAGGACGAAACGCGCACTGAAGCTTTTAATGAATATTAATACTAATAAATATGTTGCTGTGTGACATGTTCACCTAAAACAGGTTCTGAAGATCTGTGGTGTTTAGGAACCAATAAACAGAACCGAAACAGGACCGGAACCAGTCCAAATGATCTGATCCATCATAATCGCGTTCCTCTGTTTTGCCGGATTGGTTTTATTGACGCCTGCATGTTTTCCTGTCTGGAAATCTTTATCAGTAAGGTCGGTGGAGAAATGCGGTTTAAAGTGCGGCTTTATTTGCTGAAGAAGGAAAACAGCCGTGATATTTACAGAGTGAGGTTTCGAGCGGCTGCGGTCTGTTGAAACGCGAATGTCCAGAGGAGCCGTGGGTTTGAGGCTCTACTCGGTTCTTCCAGCTCCAGGAGGTGAAAGTCCTGATGTAAAGACAGCAGTGACGCTCAGACAGGCCCGACCGAGAGAAGCTGCGGGAGCTGAACGCTGCACAAACATTTCCTCCACTTCAGACGATGACGGACGGATTCGCTTCCGATAGTCGGAGCTGTTCTGTCTGAAAGAGAATTTTGACGTAACTCCGACTCCCAGTGTTAAAATAACAAATCATTTTCATGCGGAAGGTGGAGTTCTCCGTTTCTCAGAGGTTTCTGTTCTGTTTCGGGCGGGGCCCGGCTCCAGCGTGAATCTGACCCTGGATCTGAGCGGCCGGTCTGGTCACTGGTGGAACTCGGTTCCGACTTTTTACTCCCAGTCGGAGGCGGATCCGGAGTGGAACCCGGCGACGTGCTCGTGATGCTGAAGTTGGGGTTGAGTGCTGTTTTTGCTCTGTGTTGTAATTTTAGTTCTTAATGAGGCGAGGTGTTCCTCACGCTCGGTGCTCCTGTACGGTTCTCCTGCAGCAGGAGCCGGCTGGGCTGCGGGTTCTCCTCAGGCTGGTTCTCCGGTCCAGAGACGCCTGGAGCCGTTTCCCCTGCAGCTGTGCGGATTAACGGCAGGGTTCGAGCCTCCTGTCCTGCCGAGACTCTCCTGTCTGACCAGGGAAAGTGATTCATAGTGCAGAAAGAATGAAGTGAAGAGGGCCAAACTTATATCCCTGCTGTTTACAGGGAGATGTTTAAAATGTAGGGTTAGATAGAGGACTAGGAGCAACTTAACGGTACAGCATCAGTCACGAGACGAAACAATGCGATACAGTCACAAAACACACCAGGTCAGTGTTTACCACCTATTTAGAAAACTGCGAGAATATATTTTAGTTTTAGTTTTTGAATCAAGTTTATTTTAAGCTGGTCACTGTGAAGGCTCTGCTTCGTTTCTTACTCAGGAAAAACTTGCAGAGGGAGTCTTGGCTCAGAATAAATGACCAAAATATGTTTTTGAAAGTTAGCGTTCCAGGAGTCGAGGGGTCGTTCGGGGAGTCGTAATGTTTTCTTTCTCGGTTTTTGGCGTTTTTTTTTTTATTTGTAAATGGTTGTTTATTGCTGTGATGGTTTAGACATTTGGACCAGGTTGTCACACTGTGGGCCCGACCCGGCCGGGGCAGATGTTGGGGACCCCCGGGGTCCGAGCGCGGTCTGGCCGTGACTCTGAGCTCCGGCTCCCCCGGTGAGAACCTGCTCGGTGCTGGAACCTTCTCTGTCGGCTCCTCGGAGCTCTCACTGCTGTGTTTGTTCATCTGGAGGCTTTTTGTCTCCATTCACCCGTCTGTACACCAGGAAACCTCCTTTTGTCAGGATGTGGGCGTGGCTTCAGAGAGGAGGGCCCGGGTTTGCTGCAGTGTTTCTTCAGTCACTCCGGCGTGATTCTGCCCCTTTGACACCGAGCTCTGAAATGACAGGCCGTTTAATGAGGGGACAGTTGGCCTGCAGTTACACTGAAGATCACCAGCTGTGCATCTTCATCAGTGCAGCAGGAACTGAACCAAGCATGCTTTACTCACCCTGGAAATGTGGTGTAGAAGCAGCGCCGGATCTGAGCTGTTTTTTCAGTTCCCAGACTAAACCGGGTTTACATGTGTGTTTGATGGTTTTACTTCCTCTGAAACTGCGGTTTTTACAGGTTATAGTGAACATTAATGTGCAGCTTTGATTCCAGCTGTGACTAGATTACACTGAAGACACACAAACACCGGTTTTGTAAAACCTAAAGCCGAGCCCTTTCTTTCTTCTCCCGTTCGGCTGAAGTGTTGGAGCGCTGTAAGTGAAAGGTGTTGCTCCTGTTTACTTACAGTCCCGTCCTCACTGTTTACCTTTTCCAGTCGTGCTGTAATTGTCCTGCCCTAATTCAAGCCCAGTGGTTTTAAACCCGGCAGTCTGTTATGACTCAGAGAGTAATGAAGGCGAGGGCATGGCCTGGAGACTCCAGGATAAAGGTTGTGGTGAAACACACAGCTGTCTTAATGCCAACCGTTTATACCGAGCAGAATTTGAACTCCTCATTAGAAACGCGAGCAGTTGCAGGATTAAGCTGCTGCATTGTTGGGAAGAAATGCGTCACAGTGGTGTGAACTTTACCCCTGAGCTCTGTGCATCATCCGCCAGTCTCGGGCACACCAGTTCAGACTGCGTCTGGCTCAGACTGTTCAGGGTTTTAGTGCGGCTGCAAAAGCAATCACACTATCGTCCTTAAGTTATTATTGTTATTACTATTATTATTATTATTATTATTACTGTTATTAGTGTAGTGCATGTGTGTTTAGATTTGTGACTGGTTGATCAGAGTGTTGATTTTAAAAGTTCTATTTTTGTGGTCAAGTTGCCTCCATGATGTTTTGGAGGAGAGGGGCGAGTCACCTTAAGAGTGTGTAGCGGAGAGAGAGGTGTCACGGCTCTGGCGGCCAAAAACATGGAGAAATAAATCAGCAGACTCATAAACAGACTTCAAGACACTAAAGCTCAGGTCAGGTATAAAAAGACGTAATTTACTGTGATTATTTCCCACCTGTTTTCGGGCGTCCGTGCAGAAGAAGTAACTGAAGACCAGTTTATCTATTTTTTTAATTTTGCACAGCCTGAGGTGTAATTTGGGGTACATTTCACTGCACATTGTACTTGTATAACTGTGTATGTGGCAAATAAAGGATCTTGAAACCGTCAAACACACACATAGAGCCTCGGACCAAGACAACAGTGAGCCGAGTGTTTTAGTTTAAACTTTTTTTGGCCATAAAACCAATGTGTGCCTCCAACCACGCAGTCACACTTCACGGGTCTGATCTGGTTTTGTCCTGAGACCCGCAGGCCTGTTCTTTAGGTTCTCTGTCGGGTTAATGGCGTGAACCTGAAGATCGACGGCCTGCTGTAAAATATTCACTCACTTCAGGCGACCTTTGGCGCCTGGACGCCGCGAGTCCTCCTGAACGCTGGCGACTTCTTTGTCATGGAAACCAGAGCGGCGCACTCGAAGGCAGCCGTGATTAAACGGTGTTTTCCAGCCTCGGCAAACTTCCTTCTGCTCTCGGCCTCTTTGTTTGGCCTTTATCTCCGCAGAACTCGCCCTGTTTGCCGAGCACACAGTCGTCCTCCCTTCTAGTTTTTGCAGATTTGTTTGGAGAGCAAATTCTTTGCTAAAGCAAACACCCCCCCCCTGCAGCCCCCCGCGGTTCTGCTGAAAGACGGTGTCATTTTCTTCATGCAGGATCAGTGACGTCTCCCTGCACCATTTCCTTTCTCTCGCCGTGTTCGGTGTCGCGCTCGTCCTGTCCTGCTCAGGCCTGCAGGACGAGTTTCCACACGTTCGGCCTCACCGCTGGGGGACCCGAGGCGTAAAGAAAAAACCCACACAAAGACCCCCTCCCTCCTTCTGCTGCGGGGGCTCCTGAAACCACTCGCAGAGCAGTAACTGTTTTAGACGCGCCTCCGGGTAGCTTCTCTTAAAATGTGTTTGCTTTATAACTACAGGAACGTTATCGTTTGTGAGGTCTGTCGGTGAAAAGCGCCTCATAAAGAAACTTTCAGTCGTCGTTGTTTTGAGAGAGGTTGTTTAATGAGAAGCGTGGTGCTGAAATACATCGGTGCGGTTCTCGCTGGGTGAAGCCTGGATTGAAGGCAGATATATTTTTGCGCTTGTTTCTGATGTCTCTGATGTTCTGCCTCGCTGGGGTTCGTGTCTCTCCTCGAGTCCGAACAGGGTCTGTTCTGTCCGTTCCCCTGCGGGACTGCTGCCTCTGCTCAGATCTGCTCTACCCCCGGATTCAAGCTCTGTTCAGGTGTTTCTTCACGCTTATCCCTAAATCTGCCTCACCACTGCTCGGCCTCATCAGTTAATGCTTCCAAAAAAGCTGTAAATTGGACCCCTCCGTTTACGAAGTCAGTCTGAGACTGTCAGGCTGCTGTTAGTGACTCCTCGCTTCTCCGAGCGAACAGTGAGTGTCATTAGTTCCTCCACAGCTCGGGTCAGACCCGGCGGGGCCTCGGGTTACGGCACAGGTCCGATTCCCACGACCGTGACGGAACCTGGCCCTAGTCTGAGTCACCTACTGATCCAAACACAGTAAAATCATAACCTAGAACATAAAACCACGACTAGGCCCCAGAAAAAGGAAAGGGACATAGATGTCCCGCACTGGTACACTGTACTGTACCGGGGGCGCCGACGCCCTCAGAGGAACCAGACCAGTTCCCCCACGGAGTCCGCAAGTACGACACTAATGGTGTAAACCGGGTGGGAGTGAGTGTCATAAACTCGAAACATCGTATGTTGAGACTGTTGTAACCTGAGGACCACCTTTTAAAGGCCTCAATAAAAGTCGGTCTTTGTCCGAATGGTGTCTAAAGATTTGCTGGGGTGTTAAGTCGGGGAGTTTAGAGAGTGCAGCTGGGCTTGACACTTTATTATGAAGCATTTTTGTGTGTACTGTCATTGTAGGTGCAACATTTGGTGCAAAATATCAAGATGTCTTGTATCATTAGAATGTCTTCAGTTGATTTTAATTGTTTTCATGTTGTGTCCCCCCCCCCCCAGGAAAGGCCTTTGACATCACCTATGTGCGTCTGAAGTTCCACACCAGCCGCCCGGAGAGCTTCGCCATCTACAAGCGCAGCCGCGAGGACGGGCCCTGGATCCCCTACCAGTACTACAGCGGCTCCTGCGAGAAGACCTACGGCAAAGTGAACCGCGGCTTCATCCGCACCGGCGAGGACGAGCAGCAGGCGCTCTGCACCGACGAGTTCAGCGACATCTCGCCTCTGACGGGGGGGAACGTGGCCTTCTCCACGCTGGAGGGCCGGCCGAGCGCCTACAACTTCGACAACAGCCACACGCTGCAGGTACGGCGGGGGGGCTCCGGGCGGGGCCACGGCCCCGGCCCTTCAGTGCCGCCGGTTTAGACCCGAAACTGCTTTAGAGCTGCGGCGCGTGGAAACTAAGTCTGTTTCAAAACAAACACTACGTCCAGCTTCTCGAACCTCGAGCAGAATCGTGACCCATAATGTGCATCGCGAACATCTCGTGTATCATGAGGCATTTTTGCTTTGTTTCTCGTCTCAGATTTCCCTCCCACTCATCCATCTGTCCATGCGTCTGTTCATCCATCCATGCATCCCCTAATCCGTACGTCCGTACATCCACGCATACGTTCATCTATCCATGCACGCATCATTTCCATCCATCCATCTCTGCATCCCTTAATCCACGCACCCTTTAATCCGTCCATGCATCCATGCATCCATCCATAGTCCAGCTGGAATGATCGGGTAGGAATCAAAACTTCTCTTAGGAATCAAAACTCAAGCCACAAACCCGTCGACTGTTTTTAAATTTTGATCACAGTTTGCAGGTCCACTACTACATTTTATACCAACATGGAAAATCCCTGTTTCCCCAAAAACTTGCTAAAGAATAATTTACTCTGTCACTTTCTGCGTCTCTTGCACCTTCGCTTCCTTTCTGCTCTCTGCATGTTTTCCATTTTTTTCTGTGTCTCGGTATCTCCCTCCTTCTCACACTCAGACACGGTCTGTGGTTCCATATAGACATAATATCAACAGTGATAATAGAAAGAGAACTACGACACACGCTCCTGAACTCTGCAGTCAGGATGTGTTATTCTCATGGATTATCCAGGGAACGCTTTATTTTTCCTTTTACGAGCCAGATGCTGCGAATTGAGGCGCATTATAGGGTACAGTAAAAGAAGTCCGCGTTGTGGGTCTGTGGGAGTAAGACATCTGGGAGTGAGGTCAGTGGATCGGTGAGAGTCAGAAAGGAGGGAACGTTTGTCCTTGTTTTGAGTTTCAGTACCTGCTGTTTTCCCCTGTGTGGACTGAGTGGAACACTAAGTGTACTTGTGAACACGAGTCCTTTAAGAGTGACTCATGGTCCGTTTGGGCCGGCGAGGGGGAGCGGTGACTCACGGGCGTCCCGATTTCAGTGAGGTCTGATGGGCAGGACAGGGAGGGGAGTGGAGACACGGGGGGGGCGGGGTGGAGACACGGGGGGG
>JBBPCX010069770.1:0-11112 GCA_037974365.1 Hydrocynus forskahlii | reverse complement strand
CCCACACCCCCCCCCCCCCACCCCCCAACCCTGAGTGTGGGATAAAGGGGTAGGAAATGGATGGATGGAAGTTTAGCCCCACCTATTCACATCGAAGTTAGAAGGAGTGTTTCAACCTGAACTTATATATATAGTGTTAAAGATGCAGCTACAAATACACCCTGTTTAATTCTAAAGAATATAACAGGAAAGGGGGAGCTTACGACACCAACAAAAAGCTGGAGAGAAGCAAGTGATGGAACGTAACCTGACGCTGCTTCGTATCATGCCAGGGGCAGACATCTCAAAGGTGTGTCAAGGGAAAAAAAAGACAGAAAAAGGCGTTCAGACGTGGCCACCTGGAGGGCTGGAGATGAGGGAAAGCAACAGTGTATGAGTATGAGAGAGGCAGATAGAAAAAGAGAGAGAGAGAGAGAGAGAGAGAGAGAGAGAGAGATAAAATGGTTATGGAGAAGAAGAAATAGAGGTGAGTTTAATCTCCTCGCAGAGAGGGAGATGAAAAGTAATATGGTGTTTCTCTCACTGACGAGTGGAGGAACGAGTGGAGCAAGTTATTTTCTGAAGAAAGAAGGAAGGAATGCAGTCGGCTGTCTCATAGCGAGGCTCTATCATTCTCTCACACTGAGAGGATATCATCACACGGACAGACTGTGACACAGAGGAAATTTCTCTCTCCCTCTCCCTCTCCCTCTCTCTCTCTCTCTCTCTCACATACTCACACACAAACACACTCAGAAATCTGTACTGGTAAATTTGCCAGTAAGGCTGGCGTTGACCCCTCAGCTGACCCCACTGTTTTTTACATGCTTTAGGATGTAGCTAAATTCTACAACTTTCCACGGGTTAGTGTGAGCCCGAGGAGGCATTTGAGTTCTTTTCTTTTGTTTTTTGTTTTGGTTTGTTTTTTTGGTTAGTTGTTTTTTTTAACCTGAGATGTTTGAGGATGCTGCTCACACAGAGTGTGTGAGAATGCAGCCTGCTGGACTACAGCCCGCTAGATGTTAGGTAATGCGTGACCATAAACGAGACGTAGCATGATTTTGCATGATGCCCGGACCACAAAATTGTGAAAGACGGAATGCCTTCACATTAAATACGTAGAGGACACTTATGGAAACTGGAGGATCAAGTGATCTGCCTCTGGGCTGTGCAGCTTCCACGAAAGGCATCTGTCCCCTCACCCTCAAAACAATCTGATGTTTCTTGTCTTTGATATGTCAGTGCCATTTCAGGCACTAAATAACTGATGAACATACAACTGACCGGCACAACGTGACATGATGCTTTATGACTTTATGCTGAAAACGTGCATTGCAAACTAATAGGAATGCTTGGCTTTTCTACTCAATCCCCATCGTCCCCAAAGGTCAAAAAGTGGCATGAAATACGAGGCTATGGTGGAGGCTGAGGCTGAGGCATGATTCACCCTTCACTCGCTTCCCAACTGGCCGAGCCTCAGCGCAGTAAATAAACGCCAGCCAACTCAGAGCTCAGATGGAGCAGTTAAGGGCTGGCTGCGGATCCACGTTCTCTTCAGCTTTCTGCCGTGTGGCGCCAGCTGTGGGACCGAAAGGAGAAAAAGGCGGAAAGAAGGGACACTCACCCTGAGAGGAGCAGCGCGAGCCTCGCGTGGCGCTGGGACATGTCCGTCTTCTTCAGCGGATCACTTTGGGGGGGCGCGAGGAGCGCAGCCATACGCCTGATGACCGGCTTTGCAGCAGACGAAGGAGGTGCTGCTGCGCTGCTCGCGGAGGGTCGCGCGTGACACACACACACACACGCGCGCGCGCGCGCACACACACGCTCAACCCTTGGAGAGCGCGTGTGTCCACAGACGAAAGGTGTTGCACATCCACAGCTTTTAGGAAATGTTTGGGAAAGAAGGTCCAACCACCCCCCTTCCAACAAAAGAGCTGGAGAGGAGCGCTCAAATTCCAGAAGGGTCCAGGAAGGTCTTCTTGTCCACTTTACACATCACTCAGAAACACACACACACACACACTCAAACGCACACACACTCGCGCGAAGGTGAGGAGGATCGCTGATCTCCCCCTGCTGCAGTCCCAGCGTGTGTGCGTGTGTGTGTGAGAGAGAGAGAGAGAGAGAGAGAGAGAGGGAGGCAGGGAGGGAGAGAGAGGGAGAAGGAGAGAGAGATGAGTGTAAAAGGGGAGGAGGAGAGAGAGGAGAGGACACAAGCGGTTTGGGGAAAGCCGGAGTCATTCTAGCGGGCGCTCACACACAGCAGCAGCAGCAAACCGGAGCTCATCTGATCTGATTCCAGCTTTCAGAGAGGGGTTATATAATCAGAGGAACGAGAAGGAGAAAGGATTTTCTGTGTGTTTATGTCTGTTGGTTTTTTATACAATTTCAGGACCAAACAAAACATCCAAAACCAGAATAAAACAGAATCTACACGGTTGGGACTTTATCTTAACAAATTTAAGAGTATATCTATGTGTGTGTGTGTGTGTGTGTGTGTGTGTGTATGCATAATATAAGTATAATAGTATGCATAATATAATTATATATTTATATAAACACACACACACACACACACACACACACACACATTCCAAACTTTAGCACATATCACAATTCCTGTTGTACACATTTTGTTTCCTCCAATATAAAGGGGCATTGCCCAACAACTGGTTATTCTATTGGCAATGCTTTTCTAGGGATGAGTGTGTGAGTGTGTGTGCAGTCGAACACTTGTGTGTGCAGTGGCTGCCATGGTGGCTGAATTCACTAATTAGAAGGGGTTTCTGGATACTTTTGGACATATAATCTATGTCTGACCTCATGTCAGACAGGGTATTAAAACAAACCTGTGTGTGTGTGTGTGTGTGTGCGTGTGTGCGCGCTGTCTGGGAATTCAATTGCTTGTATTCTCTATCTGATTGACTTCTGCTTATTATAAGATGACATACATTATAGAGGGAGAGAGAGTGTGAGCAGTGACAATAGAAAAGAGAAAGGTAGAGGTAACCATAATTGGATTGTTAATTAATGTGTGTCAACTCAGTCACTGGTAATTAACAGTGTTCCTCCGGGGCTTCTGACACGGCATCCACACACACAAAAACACTCACAAGATCCCACGTGTCTGCCCCGCAGCACCATTTGATTAAACCTGTATATTCTTCTTCTTGTAAGATCTTTTTCTCACTAAACAACTCCACTTCAATATGAAAAAAATGTAAAAGTTTATCATTACAAAATGTATCTTATACATTTTTCTTGGAATATTTTGTTTTCTCACGTGTTCCAAGATATGTGTGTGGCTTTATGCATCAGAAGAATCACAGAACATTTTCCAATTATTTACCCCCTAGCCTGAAAAAGGCTACATTTAGGATGAAAAATGCTATTTTTGCAACTTTAAGAGTGGCTGTGCTCATTTGAAAAGCAGTCTAGGCTTCATCGTGAATGAATGAATTGAGCTCAGCTGTTGTAGTCTGAATAGGCAAATATGTAAATATGTTGTTTGATATTACAAAAAACCTAGAAACCAAAACGAGCTGGTTTTCCAGGTTCACTTCCATTCATGGACTGGGAATAACCAATGTTACACATTGGATAAAACATTTTACTCATAAAATGGAGAAAAATATATTATATACTGGCCCTTCAAGGATTAAAGGGTCCACATCTTGCATTTTTCTTGTACGTTATTTTTCACTCCTTTGACCTTTATGTAAATTTATGTACCAAAACAATCATTAAGAATTTCTACCCGACCATTTCCACCCTCTCTTTGTCCCTTCATTTTAACAGCCTGTTCTTCTTACTGTAGACTTAAGATTGATTTATGTAAATGACCTTGGTTCTGACGTATTGTGTTTCATTCAAAGCCATTCCAGCTTAAACATTCCTCGTAACGTCAGCATGAAAGCGCAGTAGTAAACCGTTGTAAGCTTAATAGGCTGGTATGTGTAAAGCTGCCTTGCGTAACATCGCAAAAAACAGTGAACAGCTGATTTTGTAGTTTAATCTCCAGGTATGGACTGGGGAGTGAGTTGTATGTTTTGAAACATTAATAGTATTGACTTACTACATTAAACTCTCTAAAATGTAAAAAGTAATTCAAGTTCAGGTTGTGTAATATAGGACTTTTGAGTCCCATATTCATTTCTTAATTTAAATATGATGAGCTAGAATCACTCCCTTTAGATCAAGCTTAAAAAGAATGACTTCACTAGTTTTCTCAGAAATAATTGTTATACCATCACCAAATGTTTCTCAACGAAAGGAAAATCCCAAAGGCACTTTAGGGAGTGTTTCACTGACGCTGCTGTCTCTGAGAGCCCTATTAGTTTCTGCAGGACTCCGCTGGTGTAAACACAATCTCATCTGGTATGAGCACACTGCTCTGGCAAGGGAAATGGTGAACTCAGTTATGGTAATGTTCATATTGTCGTGGATATCCTCTGTTAAACCATAGTCCAGACCACCCAGGACCGCCAGAAACAAGTTCCCTGGTGTTATACCTAGACAAAAATAAGTGTCATTGTAGTGTGATATGTCAGTAAAAAACACTGTGTTCAAGTCAGTATGATTAAGAGGCAATCAACAGAAAATAGAATATTTGAAATAGAATTGTTAAGTGCGTTACTAAAGTAATCCTGTTCTTTTTGTGAGCCAGTGATCTAGTAGGATAGATGATGTTGTTTCAACCAAACTAGAAGGCTCCACAGCGTCATAGGACAGTAATGAAATCCAGATATATCTTGACATATCATACTATTGCCATATTCATAAATTTTCATTTTTCATGTAAAATAACTTGTGGATTCAAATATTCCAAACTACGCGAAAAGGAATTTTTGGATGTTTAATGGAAACTCCACTCCACATCTCCACTTTTGAAACTTTTGATACTGAAAAGTATTGATACTGAAAATTCCCAGTATTGAAAATGTAATCATATTTATCTCTTTTTATGCCCTACTGATTATTTAAAACTTGTGAATTTGCACAGGACTACCAAATTAGAATTAGAATTTTATGTACGTGTCTGCAACCAAAATGCACAGTGAAAAAGAAACTGCTGAACCAACTTAGAACATCAGTCAGTTTGAAGCACGAGGATTTCAAAGTCTTCTCAACAGCTACTTTCATAGTAGCTTACTGAAGTTCATTTGTTCAACCAACCTGGATTTGCCAAACAGAGATACTCTCATCCAAAGTAATTTCCATTCTAATCACAATATATAGGTAAGGAATGTAGTATTAGGAGTCTTGTCCAAGGAATGTTTGCCAGTCTGGGAACCAAACTGCAGTCAGCAGGGCAGCAGTGTTATCCACTACACCAAACCAACAGAAGCCTAAAGACAGTAAGGGTGATGTTACCATTGTCATTTCCTATTAACATACTTAACTCTCAACGATTGTCAAATTGATAATCAGAGAATTATTGTATTTTACTGTATTATTATTAATGCTGGGCAACGATTAAAATTTTAAATCTCGATTAATCACATGGTTTTCTGCGATGATACGAGATGAATTGCACTGTTATACGCAAAAATAAATAATTAATTCAAAAGCAGTGTATTACCCACTTTAATTGTTAAAGTTCTGCTATATGAAAAATAGTGCAATAACATTTGGTTTACAAACACTTAAAAAAAAGGAGTTTTTTAACAGCAGTGTTCCCTTTAACAGTTACTTCAAATGTTTCTGGAAATCTCAACTTAAACATTAACATAATCAAATCAAATATAAAGCCAAAGCTATTTGCCAGTGCCAGGGCATTCAGTTTTATCTAATTTGTTATAGAAAAACTAGTTCAGGGCATGGGGGGTGGAACCATTCTAGCAGCTCCACAGGGAGAACAACTCCATATGAAAGTCTGTGTATCTGAATGCAGTGTCATTAAAGTCCCTGTTGGTGTAACGGTCAGGCGTCCCATTACTTTTGTCTACATAATATGGACAAAAGTAATTGGACGGCTAACCCCCGCGTGCACCCCCAATCACAAAAAAGCAACACAGTTTCAAAATAAAAGGATTTTTTAAAAACCTGCATTAACGTATGATAAAATAATCGCTGGCGTTAAGTAAATAATGCGTTAACAACGTGTTAACGTGCCCAGCCCTAATTATTATACATTTTAGAAACTAGTTATGTGTATGCTATTCATCAGACCCCCTTTCACTGCAGTGCTGAGACATGGTGTGTGTTCAGTAATACCTTTTCCCTCCACCACCAGACTGAGGTTTGATTGCATGCCCAGGCAAGAACATTATGCTGTACCAATAAGAGTCTCTTGGCAATGTAACATTAGTTACTTCTGTTACAACTAAATACTGTAAAAGTAATATTGGCTATGTGAATATTTAAAAGTTAATATTGTATTAGGCTAACACTGTATAAATGAACAAATCTAAGTTTCTTGAACCTCAGTATAGGTGACTATGATAGTATATGTTGGGAAGTGCATCATATCATCTTAATACTTTGAGTTCTGTCAATATTTGTTGTGGTTTCATATTGTTGAAAATACTGATTTCAAACTTTTGAGCATGTATAACTATAAAAAGTAAAGCAAAAGTCTTTCATCCCAACATTCAAACCATTTGCAAAGTATTAGTTTTGCAATCACCCTGAATGAGTCTTTCTGTGCTTTACCCTGAAGTGCTGATGTTCCAGTTAATTGCTATTCAGGGTTAAATTCGTGTCTTCATGTTAACTACTGGTCCTTTGACATCTCTCCCAACAGTGACATGACTTGTTTGTGCATATATGACTTTGACTGTACTTGACTAGGAATGTGTTTCAGAATCATTACTGTTTGCGTTTGTGTTAGAAGCACCTTTTTATGATTCAGTACAAGCAGGTGGAGTTCAGGTAAGTCATGCCCCTGTGCAGCTTTTGTTTTTCTTCAGCTGTTCCTTTTATGCCTAGGTCTTTTTCTGCTCTTTTGTTCTCAGCAGGTTTCCTTTGAAGGGCAAATTTGTTCTTAATTTCTAACCCATGTGCCGTGCCAGAGAAGAGCTACTCTCGAGGAGTGTTGTGTAATATGCCAGAAGACGTTTGTATTAATGAGAATGTAGATTTTATCACAGCATCTGCAGGGCAAAACTCTTTTTTTTTTTTGTATGGAAAGGTTTGGGCATCCCTCTCTCAATTTACATATTTTGTTGATGTGAAAAGAGGTTAAACACCACTAAACGATTTCATGAGTAATTTTGTCTTGCTTTGTTTAATGCTGTCTTCTCCTCTCTTTGTGGATATTTTGGCAAGTGTCAGATTTTGATGGTTAGGTGTATGTGTCAGAGCATCTCCATAATGACAGGTCTTGTGGGGTGTTCCTTGTATACAGTGGTTAGTACCTATCAAAAGTGACCCAAGGACAACCGGTAAAGTGCATCAAAGGTTCTTTGATGCATGTGGGGAGTGAAGGCTATCCTGTCTGGTCTGATCCAGGAACATGCAGTACAGTTTACTGATGTGGGCAATATTCTGCTGGGAAACCTTGGATTATGGCAATAATGTGGTTATTTAGACACCTACCAGCTACCTAAACATTGTTACAGACCAAGTACAACCCTTCATGCTAATAGTATGGCCATGAAGGCAGTGGCAAAAAAAAATGTTCAGGAATGGTTTGAGGAACACGACCAATGGGTTGACTTGCCCTCTAAATTCCCCGGTTCTCCAAGTGAGCAACTGTGGGATATGCAGGACAAAACGCACCACTTTGCGGCTTACAGGACCCTAAGGATCCGCTGCCACTGTCTTGATGCCAGAT
The DNA here is from genome assembly GCA_037974365.1 of Hydrocynus forskahlii. NCBI lineage: Eukaryota > Metazoa > Chordata > Actinopteri > Characiformes > Alestidae > Hydrocynus > Hydrocynus forskahlii. Next base: position 3,356 of record JBBPCX010069770.1, on the reverse strand, counting down.
TGAAAAGCTCACCCTCAGATGTCATATGGAGGTCTAACCATTACACACCAGAGACACAAGGAGGATTGCGTGGTATTAATGTTATGGATGATCGAAGTACTCCGACAACAATCTGCCAATGAGACGTATTACAAATACTGACTAGATTTGTTTTCAGTTTCCAAGATACCATTTTTTGCAGTGTGACTGAGTTACATTCAGTTCTTCAGTTCAGCTCCTGATTATCTCCCTACAAATTCAGTCATTGTTGTTTTATAAATAATGCAATCAAAGGTTTATAGCGAGTCTCTACTCCAATTTCCTGTCTTAATATAAACCTGTTTAATCCTTCTCAAGCAAGGCTGAGCAGTCTTCCTCATGTGATTGTGACCCACTGATGTGCTCTCCCTGGACTTCTCAATCATATGCATCTCGTAATTATACACTTCAGGAACTGAAGCAACGCCTTAGTGTAACTTATGAACTTGTTCAGACAAGCAGCTCAAATTGGATTTTTCCTGATTTGAGCAGGACATTTTCTGCAGTCTGAACAGCAAACAGCCACACAAAATCTGACTTTTTCCAGCTGGATTCAGCATTTTAGCTAATGTTATCTGCTGGCTAGGTCAGCCTACTCTACTGTTGCGTTAGTACATGTTCTAGTTGCTAAAAAACCACGATACTGTTATGAAATGGTTAGGGCAAGTTATAGTTAATAATAGTACACTTCAAAATCTAAGCTCATGGACACGAACAGTTGTTCCTCTCACATTAGTAGTATGTTGTCACATTTTTGTCCACAATGTGAACATAACAAGTCTATTCAGTCCATCTGTCTTCTGCATTAAACTTAGCTTCTCCTTTCCTTCCAGCTCTGCTTGAAGCAACAGTTAGAGAACAAATGGAACTTTTCTGCGTGAATGATATGCATTGATTTGTGCGTATCAGTTTTTATTGTTTTCTGCTGCAGAACCTAGTCCTTGTCCAAGTCAAAGACATCTTGTTCATGCATCAGCTGTTCATGATCTATTTCTGTCCATCTCTCTGCAGCTGGACTTCTTTTCATTAGGTTCACCTCTATAAGCTGTCACTTTTACTTTGACTTCATGCACTTTAACTTTGACTCACCTTGAATACAGCTCCATTCCAGTAAACCAGTCCACAAAGACCATTGAGAACCCGATCAAACTCACCAAACTCTTCTAACCACATGACTCAGATTCACCAGTACAAATACTGTCAGTGATTTTTTTTGTGTACCAAGCATTCCTATTTATTTCCTTACGTTCTGATTTTTGATTCCCTTTGTTTCTCTTAACACTCTCAGCTAATTTTTGTCTCGCCCTGATTACTTTGTTTGCGCACCAGATTGCCTTATTGGACTTTGACCTTTGCTGCTTGGACTTTTTGATTCACTTTACAATTAGGATTTGTTTGCCCGTTGAACTCAAAACCCATTGGTTTTGAATCACTGCCTGTTTTTGTTTACTGCTTTTCTTTGTTTTTTGGATTCCTTTGCATTTGGGTCTATTTTGTTTCATTCATGACAGAATACTGCACAAAACCATGAACCCAGCAGAGTTTAGGGCATATCTGGGCCAAGAACAAGCGCTGGCCGGCTTCATTCAGCCAAAGCATGATGATGGTGTAAGGGCTTTTTGATGAAATGTGACTTATATTTGAAACACCTGCCTAAAACATTTAATAGCAACCAAAATAAGGTGGACTTCGTAATATCATTTTTGACTTGGAAAGGATGGGCTATGGCTCTATGGACTGCAAATAACCTGGTATTTGACTCTGAGACAGCCTTCATAAGACATCCCTGTCAAGTATTTATCACCATCTGTCTGGAAAGTTGATTCATGATCAGGTTGGAGGACTTCCAAAAAGGAACACAAGCCTCATGGGTTATGCGTTTTGGACCCTTGCATCCAGTAGTGGGTGGAGTGATCCAGCTCTGCTGACTGTGTTTTGTTGCGAGCTGAACAATAAGCTCCAAATGGAGCTTGCATGCTGTGGAGACTTCACAGATCTTGGATGGATATATTTGGAACACCTTCCCCCACAGAACGACCCCTGCATAGTTCCTGGCACTGTGCAATTGTAATTTCCCAATGCCCCCTTACCACAAAGCAGAATTTACCCTCTCTCATGGCCAGAAACTGAATCACGTAGCTACATGGATGAAGCTTAACTCCTCATCAAGGAGTTCCACAGGGCTCCAGATTGACCCGCTGGTCGCCCTAAGGGCCGCCCTCCTGGTCACCCCCCAAGCCTCAGAGTCACGCACCTGGTCTGCTGATGTGAGTGGGCACCCTCGTCCCCCTTCATGTGACCGTCCTGAAGGGGTGGTACTTCTCACAGCCCGCCCCTAGACTTCCTGTCCTCCAGAGTACTGAGCCAAGGCCCACTCCCCCTCCCATTACTTTTGTTTTGGTTTCTCCCATGTCCATTATTACATCCACCCGTGTCTCATCTTGCTTCCTCATTTAAGCTCAGGTCAACCTGGAAACCATTGTCTGCTCACCATTGTGTCTACTGGCTGGTATGTGGCTTAGGCTGTGTTTTATATGTGTGTTTAGCCGAGAATCTTTCAGCCGTGTTTCCTCTGCTTTTGGTTGGACTTTGTTTCATTCATGAGACTCTCATTACATTATTTTGGGGTTACAGTACAGGTCACTTTTATTTTTATATCGTCTCTTTCTTCTGTAAGCCGCAAGTTATTTTACATATCCAGCGCTTTGTCACCAGCCACATGTAAGGACATAGATGCTTTGAATTTATTACAAGTCTCTGTTTGAATGTTTCCAGTTTCTCAGCCTGTAAGCTGAAGGATTGGTGTGGGCTGTATTCTTTTACCAGTGTTCAGGAGAACCCTCCTTTCCTTATACACCACGTTCCAAATTATTATGCAAATTGTTTTTAAGTGTCATAAGGATTAAATGTTTTGTTTTTCAGTTAAACACATGGATGGTATTGTGTATTAGGGCTCTTTGATCACTGAAATCAATCTCGGACACCTGTGATAATTAGTTTGCCAGGTGAGCCCAATTAAAGGAAAAAGGACTAAAGAAGGACGTTCCACATAAGTAAGCAGGCCACCGTTTTCAAGCAATATGGGGAAAAAAGGATCTCTCTGCTGCTGAAAAGTGTGAAAATAGTTGAATGTCTTGGACAAGGAATGAAAATCTTAGATATTTCACGAAAACTTAAGCATGATCACCGTACTGTTAAGAGCTTTGTGGCTGATTCAGAGCACACACGGGTTCATGCAGACAAAGGCACAGTGAGGAAGGATTCTGCCAGACAAATACATCAGATTAAGAGAGTAGCTGCTAAGATGCCATTACAAAGCAGCAAACAGGTATTTGAAG